>JAXGGA010010674.1:0-45818 GCA_038373865.1 Uloborus plumipes | reverse complement strand
GTTTCTTTTACTATAGACACAATAGTAAACATTTTATTACGCATCCGTGTGTAATATTTTTGCAGCTTGTAATCTTCTATGATTGGAGCGGGTGATAAAAACTTATTAGAATTCACTTTTTTACATTAATTGGCACAATCCTGTATTTATTTATTTATTTATTTTTATGCGTTTACAACAACGGTAGGTTTAAACATTATATTTGATTTATCAATTAACTTTAAATTGTTAACTAACAGCAGAAATTAAATCACAGTGACTTTAAAAGCAGTTTTGAAAGCGCTTTACTATAATTTCAGTTTATATACTAATCTGAAAGCGCGTTTTAAACATAGAACCACCAAAAAATACAATAATGCAATTTTACTTCCATTCATGTAGTGGAAAACTACAGCTGCACTTTGGGTTTAAGCTTGGTCTCCTGTTCTAGACTCAATTCTTTCAGTGTAATCGGACACTTAATGGCTTTCGCTAGGGGCTTTTCTCGTCCGTTCGGACAAAGAAAGACTTTTCTAATTGGTCACTCCTTCGAGGGTAAGTGACCTTCGCGAGATAGCCCCTCTTCCCGCTGATTTCAGAGGTTCTGTGCGTTTTAGTAATGGGAAAGAGATTAAACTTGCAAATCCTTTGTGTACTTACTGCATCTCGCCTTTGACACGTTATTATTTGTATTATTTGGTGCTCTCGTTTTCTATAACTTCAGATGCATATCAATTCTTGTGAGGTCAAAAATGGGACCTAAAAACCGCCAGGCAGTGCTTTTAAAAAATCAGAAAAAATAAAGAAAAAACTGCTGCAGATCTTTCAGGACAGTTAAAAAATTAGCTAAAGCCTAATGAACAAGACTTAAGCGCCATTATAGGCTCTAAAGATGAAAATGACGCGAAGCAGGAATTTTCTGATATTGCGGAAAAAACTGACCACCACCACCAAGTTGATTGTCCACCATCAACTTCTGCTGATTTATGTGTGGACAATGCTCCATCAGTCGAAGATAGCAGGTTGATAGAAGAGAGGATGTCTGTTTCAAGCCCAGATGAGGATATATCATGAAAGATCCCCATGATTTTGACTCAACTGCAGAAGAATACTGCACGACAATAGAGGAAATCATTTACGACGATCCAAAGCAATGGCCTGGCTTTCCTGAAATTAGTGATAAGGTAAGACTGCTTCTGGTTGATTATGGACCACAAACAGTTGACCTATCAACATTCGTATTCCCTGACTCGGATGGGGTTAGGCATCTAGATGCAAAATGGTTTTACAAAACTCTAGCAAACGGTGAACGAGTTCGAAGAAATTGGCTCTTATACAGTAAATCAGAAGGTGCTCTGTTTTGTTTTCCTTGTCTCCTTTTTGGGAAAAGTCAACATTGAAAGACTTCATCATTTTCTGACATCAACAAAGGTTTTAAAGATTGGAAACATTTAAACCCAGTTCTTTATCACCATGAAAACTCTTCTAGCCATAGGTTGTGCAGCATTGAATGGAAAGATTTGCAAAAACGTTTAAAACTAAAAAAAAACTATTGATGCTGAAATTCAAGAAGAAATCTAAAACAAGATTCAAAAGTGGAGAAATATTGTTAAAGTGGTAGTTGATGTCATTCTATTTTGTGTCAAGAATAATTTACCTCTTCGGGGAACATCAAAGAAGGAAATAATCGGAGAACCAGGCAGTGGCGTTTTCTTAAGCACTATCAGATTAAATTAGCCGAACACATGGCCTATGTCATAGTTAAAAAACAAGCGCTTAGTTATTTTTCACCTCAAATACAGAATGAAGTGATTTTTTTGATTGGAAGAAAAGTTAAACAGCAAATATTAGAAAAAGTTAAGTCTGCCAAATACTTTTCTATAATATTTGACTGCACTCCAGACAGTGTTCGCACTGAGCAGATGAGTCAGATTATTCGGTTTGTTAATGTATCAGGAGGAACATGTCCAATTAATGAAAGTTTTATTGACTTCATCAGCACAAATGAGAAAACGGGAGAAGGTCTTTCCGGTGATATCTTTCAAAAATTAAATGAGGATGGTCTCAGTATTGCCAACTGTCGGGGGCAAGGATACGACAACGGCAGTAATATGGCGGAAAAATATAATGGTGTTCAAGCCCAGATTTTGCGACAAAATGATCAAGCTCGCTATGTGCCATGTGCAGCTCACAGTTTAAATTTGATAGGTGCACATGCTGCTGCGATTTCACCTGTGATGATTGGATTTTTTGGAACTGTTCAAAACGTGTTTAACTTTTTTAGTGGCTCAACAAGAAGGTGGTAACTTGCACTGAGTAATAGTGGCATCACTCTAAAAGGACACTGTCAAACAAGATGGTCTACGAAAAGAAGAGCTGTAAGCGCTTTAAAGAGAAGAGTGAAAGAAATATATTCAGTTCTGAACGAAATGACAGATCGAGAGAAGTGGAATTTAGAAACTACAGTAGGAGCTCAGGGATTAATAACACAAATCAATTACAAATTTCTCTGTCTTTTGGAAATTTGGGAAAGAATATGTAGAACTTTTATTTTTCCAGTATATTATGGGTCGTATTTATTGAGCCAATTTCAGATTAATTATATTTGATTTGCTTTCCTAATTATACTAGAATTGTTCAAAAGTTGTGATTTTTATTTTAAATGTGAAAATTATGTTTATTGTGTATATTTTTCTATCGTTTTGAAACAAATTGTATTTTGAATTAACCCTTCACTGCACGGTGTGCCAGATCTGGCACAAACCAAATAAACCCTCATATATTCCTATGATTTTTAAATGCAGTTAAACTGAGCTTTGTGCCCCTTCTGGAACATTGCTATAACAGTTTAGTGTGATTTTTATGCACTAGTTAGTTGCTGTGACCTCCCATCAACGTGAACCTGAGGGGGGGGGGGCGCGATTTACGAAGTACGCCACGGGCGCTGGCCCCCCTAGCTACGCCTCTGTTTGAAAGCATCTTTACATTAGCTAAGGAGAGAAAATAAACCAGAATTTACTCACACGCATCTGGAAAATTCGCGTATCCGAAATTCAGTGCTTCCAGAGCGTTCTGGATAGTTGAGATTTTACTGTAATAAGTCATAATCAGTGGTTAACTGATCCTAGAATGAAGGGGACATAACACTCCCATAGTCCCAACCAAGCCTAAAGAGCAAAAATCTTAGTGACACCCTGTCACTCTCTATCTCCCTGGTTTTGTCTAATTTTTTCTCACTAAATGCATACAAGATTCCTGTCTCATCCTCTTTTTAATATTTAAAATAATAATAGTAATAATATACATTTAAAAATTTTCATTTTAATAAAAGAAGACAGAGAAAAAGACTGTTCAGATGCACTATGTGTTGGTGGGAAATGGTTAGTCACATACACTTATTTAAGCAACATCTTTAATTAAGATAAATAACAAGCATGCTTTACTTTATTTCAATAAATAAATGAATAAATTTTACCAGAATAAGAAAGACCAAGCTCAGTTAATTGATTTTGAAGTTTAGTTTCAAACTCCTGACCTACAGAACTGCAAGGAAAAAATCAAGTAAACCAAAAATTTTAGTTTTTCATCTTATTAGCATATGCAAACAATAAAACACAACAAAATAAAATATATACTTCTCAAACTAAAACTATGACTTCAAATTTAATATTTTTAAAACAAATTTTTCAAGATTGTTTCTTTCACTCTTTAACAGAAGCTTTTTTTTTTTTTTTAATTAAATGTGATTTCATAATGCGTTGAAAATCAAACACAAGGTGTTTGATTTCTTCTACTTAGTTAAAAATTTTAATTTTCATAAAAACTTCTATTTAGGTGACATAAGTGATTAAGACTCACCTGGAGACGATAACTTAATTCTAATAAAATGTGGAAATGCCACTTTTGTGCTTAGCACGGCAGATTAACTTTACCTACTGCTTGTCAACAAAGCACTTTTGAAGCTGAAATAAGGTAATTTTTAAAAAGTGGAGTTAATCCACTGATTCATCGCTGTTATGTTAGTTGTTAATGTGCAATATAAAACTTCAAAATTTCTCAAAAAGTATAATAAGAGAATTATTGATAAAATACAAAAAGGAACTACAATGTTAGGAATTGTATACAGCATGCTCAACTTTTAAAATGGACTTAAGAATAAACATAAATCTGGCTTACTTTTTGACAACATCTGAAATACAGCCATAAGTTTCATCTGATAGAACACACTAAAATTATACATTATAAAATTAAGAACAAATGATTATAAAGTATATAATATTGCAAAATATGGCTCTTATAATACATACATAAATGTAACAGACAGTGATGTACGCAACGCGGATGCAAAGGAGTTAAATAACGTTTCTTTTTTACGTGTTTTTTTTTTTATTTTTATTTTTAACTCACTATGTCTAACCCAATAAGGTTCAATCCGGCCAATCCCTGAATTTCCCAGTAATATAATATCAAATTTAAATCTTTAAGACTAGGTTGAGAATAAAGTTATCTTAAGATCTAGAGATCGTAAGATAACTTTATTCTCAACTAGCTTCTTAAGAAGGAATTTATTTACTTACACTTATTTATTTTTAATTCTAACATTGTTGAACGCATAATTTTGCTCATATATGTCCATAATCTAATTGATATCAAGGCCAAAATTATATTACGTAGTATGGACACACTACTAAATAGTAAAGTCTTCAAATATTTTTCAAAAAACACAATAACTCAAATTAACACGACAACTTAGGCAAAACTTTTCAAAAACTGAAATAGCTAAATTATATCCATTTTAGGTTTAATTTCAAAGTTCAGGTTTCTTGGTCACAAAAACACCAACTACGTAACTGGAGGAGCAAACAAAAATGCTGAAAATTTCTCTATATTTAAATTCAAATTTAACTAATTAAATTACAAGGTAATAACACGTTTAAACCAAGAATGGATTACACTTCTGGTTTTTGAGGAAATCACTATAATAACTGAGCACACAAATTGGAAGAGAGAGGTGGAGTAATATTCAGGTACTAAGTGGGGATTTTAAGCTCTCCCACAGGGATTTCTTGATAGTGTGGATGAGTTTTAGGTTTCCAAAGTAAAATTTTAAACTATCTTTGGGTGCATAAAGGGAGGCTATGATTGGAGGAAACAGTGATCAAAGTATTTAAAACAGGGTGTCAATGATTTAAATCAATTGACTTAAATCAGTGATTTAAATCGCGATTTAAATCAATTGATTAAAAAAAAAAAAATCATTGATTTAAATCACTTTTTATTTTATTCCTTAAAAAATTCTCTTGGACAATCCCAATTTCATTATTTTTACCATTTTCTTTTAGAGCTTTGATTTCCATCTAATAAATGGAAAAGTAATCCTACTCATCCCCCTCCACAGATGCTGGAAGGTTGCAGTCCAAATAATATGTATGCACAAATAGTGCTATTTGTTGTCTAATATGTGAAATAAAGAAAATACATGCAGGTGCAGGGCAGGTGTTGCAAAGAGTGAATTGAGGGGGGAGGGACATGATAGAATGTGTGTGATATACTTTCAGTGAAAAGAAAAAACAAAAACAACCAAACAGAAGATGAATTTTCTATGCCTTGCATTAGCAACTGGGGGGGGGGGGGGGGGGGCAGTCTTTATTAGTGGCTGAAATGGAACATATTCCAGCTTTACAAAACAAAAGCAAAATAAAGAGGGGGGGGGGCTGAATGAAGTGAGGATTGGGTTGAGCTTCCTGCCCCATTTGATTTTTATCCTAGCTAGTAGACAGGATTATTTTCAGATTGGCTCCTAACACTTTTTTCTGGGTTTCTTACTGGTGAAGCTTTACTTCAAAGGTGTTTTTGTATTTTTAAAAACTTGAAGGTAAGTTGTTCATAAATAAAAATTAATTAGTAACTAAAGTTTCTAATTTTTTTTAAATCAAAAAAATCTAATTTAAATCAAAAAAATCTGATTTAAATTTAAAAAAATCCGATTTTTTTGATTTTTTTACACCCTGATTTAAAAAATATTGCATTTTACTTCATAAAGCAATCAATTGTAAACAATTGTACTTACTAAACGTGTTTCTACAGCCAAATCGGGATCATCAATTAGTGTTGAATTCTTCAACATTTCAGAAATATCAAATTTTGTTGCTGTTTCTGAAATAATTCATTGTTTTTTTAATAAATAGATTTCAACAGTAAAAGCAAGAGTCATAACTCAGAAAGTTACACGTTTACAAAAAACAAAAAAATCAATAGTAAGTAGGGAAATGTGCGGCAAAGTAAAATAGCGGAACAAAATTAAATGGTAAAATATTTTCAGTTTGCAGCGCTGTCTATCCAGCAATATTTTAAATAAGTTCCTAGATATATAGTTGATTACTGTCAAAAAATAAATTGCTCAAAACATCAACAGAAAAATTTATACAAGTGATTTTTTAAATTTGATACCTCTATTGTAATATTTGGTTTTTCAAAAATATTTCTTGTTATAATGAAATGATAAAATTTTTGTAGTTATGATATTTTAACTATTAATTCACACCAACTGATGTCCATTGCAGTCCTTATTTTGTTTATATTAAGCATTTTTTTATTTTAAATGTTATAGTCATGTGCACGCAGTTCAAAGTAGATCAGACAAAGTTAAATAATTAATTTCGTTTGCTTACGTATTCATTTACTAAATCACGAACATACTTCTTCACTTATTAATTTATTCAATCTTTTACTTATTGATTCACCTATTTACTTATTCATTCACTAATTTTATTATTCATTCTCTAGTTTATTCACTCATTTCATTTTTTTATGTATTAATTCATTCATTTATGCATTAATTTTTTCATTACTAATTCATTTATTTCTTCATTTACGTATTTATTTGATGAAAGTTACTGTAACTCATCAAATAGAAAATGTTTTAGTACAGAAATATTGTATTTTACACTTTGCCCCCATGGTTTTTTGAGGTGGAAAATTTCCACCTTTTTCTGAAAGTGCAAAATATCTGCCAAAAATAAAAAATAACACAATAGCTGTACTACAAAATACATTATTCCTTCTTTATGTACACTGATTTTCAGAATTAAGTGCCAATTTGTTCATTTTGAAACAGGTGTGTTAACTATTTCACTTTTCCCCACATTCCTGTACTATTTATGCATGAATAAATAAATAACAACTGGACGATAATTTGAAATCAATGAGAATTGAGATGAAATCTAAAACTTTAGCCCTTCAATCAACTTTGATCCTCAAAATGAATTGAGGGGCTAAAAGTTGGTTATTTAGGTGGAAGGGAGAATCCTCTCCAATCTCTACGCGTTAAGGGGATAACAAACTTTGGGGCATGCGAAAAAGTAGCAACGCTATTTGACTATTTCAAATCCCCATATTGCATGCTCCTATATTCTGTCAGCTTGCAATCAATGTCTTACCAGAACTTAGTCTAAACCCTTAATAATCACTTACTTTCACAGCCTTGTCCATGCGACGTTATGAAAACAAAAATAGTAATAATAAATTAAATAAAATATGGAAAAATTCAATTAAATAGCACTTAGTTTTAGTTTTAATTTTAAATTGGTCTCCGTGACGAGAAAACATCATACAATTTTAAGCAGTTTAGAATTAAATATTATTCTAGAACTGAATTTAAAAAAAATTTTGGACATTGAACAAAAGTAAAAGAAAAGAGCACTCACCAATACCTCCATTATTAGAATTATCTTTTGATTCTTTGAAGTGTTGTTCTAATATAAGTTTAGCAAGTAATGCAGGACTAAAATCAATCTGAAGAATTGAAAAATAATGAATTCCCAAACAAAATCAGCTGCACATATCAATTAAAATACCGTTTCAAAGTACATTTACATATTGATTTATTTCGAATGTGATGGCAAAATATCTTTTTAATATTTAAAGCCATTTAACTATTAAACCTCATATAATTTCACAAAAATAGTATAATAATGCACAGTATTACCTGAAAACACTGTCATAATGATTAAAACAAGAGGCAATTAAAAGAGAATATAATTTCTTTTTTGTGTTAACAAACCAAAGTGATTTTATTGTAATATGGGCTGTGTTATTAAACATGTTTTGTGCCTGTATACGCATGTGTGTGTGTGTTTTTTTTTTGAAGAAATACTTTTTTTTATGATATGAAGAAATAAATTTAAAAAAAAATCTGGTATGGACCCCACACTACTTACTTTTACGTATAAATTTCTTAGTAGTTGCCTTAAGTGTTAAAAAAAGTGCTTGGAGTGAGCAAGGTAACAATTCAAATATTTACCATTGAACTAAAGGTAAACAGGAACGACTGCTTCGCATTCCTTCCTGTGGTGAAAGAGTGTGCCCGCTTCCAAACCGGTTCTGAAAAGTTGACAGCAGCGAAGATGGCAAAAGACGACGTCCTCATCATTTTAGTCGTAGAAATAGTATAGGAGTTGTTGAAGCTTTCGCTTATGTAATTTAAAATTACGATATATTGTGATGATAGTTCCTGATTTGATGCATCTCCGATGTTCTGACACATCCCCGATGACAGCAGAAAAATATCATCGATAAAATTTGGTAAGTTGAATGATTTTTAAAACATGTTTTTATTGTGCTGTATATTTCAGAAAAATGGCGTCTCATCAATGGAAATCAAAATATTAGTTTTTATCTCATAAGAATTTCTTCCTAATCAATATGATGAGTTTAATTTTGTTATAAAGAAATTAAAGTTAAAATATGTAATAATTACAGTTTAATTCTGTATGTTTTGTAACATATTATGTGTTATTGTTTTCGTCAGTATTAATGAATTATAATAATATTGTATAAATTTTTCGGTGTGAGCATTTTTAAAATTGACATTAGGTTTTAAAGGTGTTTATTTTAATTTTATGTAAGATTTACATTTAATAATGCAAAAAGATGAATTTATGCATTGAATTTTAAAAGAATTAAAACCTTCATTTCTGAATAAGTTCAACTTAAATTCGTAATAAAATAAATATCACTTTTTCACATTATGTAATAAATAGATTCATCTTTATTGAGAACATACATTTATTATCCATATTTTCTTTAGATTTCTTGAAAGATTGTTTTCTGTTTGGCATATATAAGATGATTATTTCTTGCAGTGCTTATAACTGCAAGAATCGACAGAATAGTGATGTGAAACTACAATTTCATACGTAAGTTTTGTTTATTTTTTAATGTTTCTTTACACTAGTGGACTTATTTCGGGACACTTTTCAAGGATTTCCTCATATAACATAATTAAATGAATTAATGGATTCATTTATTTAACTTAATAATGTATTTGAAACTTCTCTACGAAGCTCATTATCCAAACAAATATAAATTTATTTGTACACGATGTAGGTTCATTTTTTGCCTTAAAAATAAAATAAAACAAAGGTGATATTCACATGAAATGAATATATACATATTAAAAAATCATAATTTAAGTGAAATAAATAAATCTAATAATTCGTTATAAAGTGTTAAATGATGAAATCTTAAAAAATTAAAGTGCCTAGATTAAAGTTCAATAGTGTACATAGTTGACATAGTGAGATAAATGTGGCCATCAATAAGCTAGGTTTTTCAACTTAAGTGGATAATAAATAGTTAAGAGCTGTCCCTAAGTTTCTCTCTCTCTCTCTTTTTTCCATTCTTTACTTTACATAAAATCATTAAAATAACAAGAAAAACATCTTTTGGTGTCTATTTTTGATCATGTAACCCATAGTCTACAGTAAAGGGAGTAGTAAGAGCATAAAGTGGTCACATTCGAAAGTTCATATTTAAAAGTATTAGTGTAGTTCATATCGAAAGTAGTTAGTATGGTATAGTTTTTTAACTATCCTATAATGTTTAAAAAAATCGACTTTTTGATGCATATTTATATTCCAGTTTTTAAATCCCGAAATATCATTTTCAAAAGCATGTTTTGCCATAATATAGAGCAAATACAAATAAGCAGCAAATAAAATGCATAAAATGCGTGATGCTGCCCCTTTCAAAACTCCCAAACTTTCACGAACCCTTAACCCCCTCAAGAGTGGAATCCCCTATTTACATGTGAGCTTTTAGTAACTTTAAAAGAAAGTAAATGCTGAGCACTATTTTACAGATTTCAATGTTTGCATTTGCTTAGTTCTATCGTAAATATGATTTTAATAAAAAATATTTTTTTATTAGGTTTCCTTTAAAAAGCAAGGACCTATGTAACAAATGGATCCATGCCTTAAGAAGGGAAAATTTCAAGCCTACAAAATATTCTCGTATTTGTAGTGCTCATTTTAAGGATGGAGACTATAAAACCACATCCAGAAGGTATTTGTGGAACTTTGCTGTACCCAGCATATTTGATTTTCCTCCTCAACTTCAAAAAACTGTTCAAAAACATCGCCTAATTACAAAACAGGAAATTGTCCCTGCAAAAAAGAGGAAAGTTAAAACAGTTGAAACAGTGGATTGCTGTGTGGACACATCCGATTTAGGACAAAATAAGGAAACGGAGAAATATGTGAAAACAATCCAAAGACTGAAAGGTTACTTAAAGGACCTTTGAAAAAAATTGAAGGCTTCTAAACAAAAAGTGAAACAAAAAGAAACAAAAATAGTTTCTCTGAAAGAATTTCTGTCTAATGTTAAAGAGAAAGGCAACATTAGTACTGAAACCATGAACATGTTTAATGAGAAGTTCGGTAAATTTCCGTTGGACCTACTGATGAATCAACTAAAAAATTCAAACTGTTCAGCTTCTCGAAGGCGCTACTCAAAATTGATGAAAGAGTTTGCTGTTACTTGGTACTTCTACTCACCGAAATGTTACAGACATATTCGCAAAAATTGCTTTCATCTTCCCCACCCTGCGGTCATTAGATCCTGGATCGTAACCGTTAATTGCGAGCCAGGATTTCTGGATCAAGCACTATGTTATTTGGAAAAGGAAGTGGTATCTGAAGAAAATTCCTATCTCCGCGATGTCACTTTGGTAGCTGATTCCATGTCTTTGAGAAAAGAAATAAAATGGGATAAATCTCAAAATAAGTATTTTGGATACGTTGAATGCTGTAGTATTCTAGGATGAAAAGAAGACTGCCTTGCATCTGAAGCTTTAGTACTAATGATTGTGTCGTTGACAAAACGATGCAAGTACCCTGTTAGCTATGTTTTTGTAGACAAAGTGAACAGTACTGTATTATCCACTTTAATAGAAATGTGTATTAGGAAGCTGAACGCCATTGGAATATGCGCCTGGAGTTTAACAACCGATGGTGCGCCTAGCAACATGCAGTCATTTCAATTTCTTGGTTGTAAATTCACAGGGTGCACCGACTATGATAGACTAAAAACAAATTTTCTTTGCAAGCAAGAATTACTTGAATACTTCTTGAAAGCAAGAATTACTGCTTGTTGTGCGAAAGCATTTATGAAGTAATAAAAGTTGTATTTGTTACATTTCATTTATTTGTCTCCTAACTAAGGGTAATAAACATCAAAAGTGAGAAAAATTTGATTCTCATATCGGATGCAAATAAAATAATTTAGTAAGGTAAAAAAAACAATCAGAATTTTCATCTTAACATTTCTATTTGATGAATATTATTAATAATTGTCGGTATAATCATCGAAAATTTGAAAAGAAAAAAATTCGGAGGTGGGAAGATAAAAGCATAATTAAAAATATTTTATTTCCGGTATTTTCTCAACATGAAAATACCAGAATTGATCATGAAAATACCGGAAATCCGGTAACATACCGGAACATAATCACCCCTGATAATTAAAGGTTGTGTACTATTTCATATGCTAAAATAAAATAAACTTCATTTTGTTATGTGTATATATTTCATTTTGTTTTTGCCATTATAAATGATTTGTATTGTACTAATATGATCAATTTTGAAAAACTCTTTCTATAATATTTTCTGTGGATTCTTTCTATCAAGGATTTAGAATTGCCGAGTTTGTTTCTGGTTGACAGATGTGTTCTGTGACAATTTAAGTGAAAAATCTTCTTTTAACTTAAAAGAGAAACTATTAATATTCCTTCACTTTCATTGTTTACTTAAAATGTTTAAATAATGATTTAAAAGCAAAAGAACGACGTAAATGCATTTGTTTAAAAAATAGTTTGTTATTAAATAGTGAAGCATTTTTGTTTGAATCTAAGAAGGAACTTGTTTCAGTGAGCAAAGCAGATTCCCCTAACCAGACCGTTTGTCAGGTGCCGTCTTCGCACCTGTCAAACGGAGGGGTGAAATCGTCACACTTTTCACCCTCAGCACGCATTCCTGTTTACCTTTAGTTCAGTGATATTTACTCCCCTAATCTGCAACGAAACAATGCAAAAAATATTTTACAATGGTTAATTTTCTAAATATTGCTGATTTTAATATCATTCAGTGAATTTTTCGCAAAATATCGCTAATAGCGCCAAGTTGAACCCAAATTCAAAAAATAATTTTTTCGCCAAATTTGTCGCCAACTTGGTGATATGTCGCCAAGTTGGTGTCAAACACTTGGCGACCAAAAGCTTGGCAACATATCGCCAAGTGGTAGCGCCAATTCGTATCACTTGAGTCTGCATTGAAATTAACACTGATTTAACCAAAAAAGGGGTAAAACACCCCCTTGGAAACATTCGAATGCAACCACAAGGGGAGGTGCACAACTAGACCATCCTCAGAGCCTACATACCAAGCTAGAAGCTTAGTTTTTGAGTTATGCGACACACATACATACGCACATACAGACGTTACGAGAAAACTCGTCGTAATTAACTCGGGGGTGGTTGAAAAGAATTTTTTGGCTGCTTATATGTTGGTAGGTACATATGTACGTACTGACAGGTAGAAAAAACTACTGAACATTCATTCGGGGGTGAGCAAAATCAAAATTTAGACTCAAATTTGAGTGATTTTTTTTCGCGATCACAACACTTCCCTTACTACGTAAAAGGAAGTAATAGTTAATCGTATAGGCTCTAAATGGCTTTAAACTCTTTGGAAGGGGCAAGGACAGCCTTGCCCCCCCCCCCCCCGAAAATCCACTATTGATGCTTTAAAATAACCTCCCATTACTGCAACCCTTCCGTTAGTGACATATGCATGAAATTCTGTTTGTTCTCACATAACATATTCGTTATTTCTACATAAATAATCTCTACTAATAATAAAGCTGAAGGTTTGCCTCTCTTTCTTTCTGTTTGTCTGTCACGCGCGTAGCGCCAAAACCGTTCGGTCGATTTTCATGACATTTGGCACAAAATTAGTTTGTAGCATGTAGTTTTGCACCTTGAAGCGATTTTTCGAAAATTCCATTTCGTTCTTTTTCTATTCGAATTCTTAGCGGAAATTCGATAAAATAGGGAAGAAATATTTCATACACATTTTCAAGTCTTATGTCATTCGAAAGCTTAAAATTTTCTGCACAAAATGAAGTTTTTTCGAAGTTTCTACAATCAACAGGAGAGCTGTAACAATTGTTTTTAGAATCCTGGAATTCAAGGCTTACCTTCAGTACATCAAGCCAAACGATTCTGAAATGGTTTAGCTCGAGAATAAAATTTGTTTAAAAATATAGATGAAATGAATTATTTTATCAACGGAAATCAACTTTTCATGTTGTTACCATGGTTACGTGTTCATACTTATTTTTGTTTCGTTCTTTTTCCAGCGTTGCCAGACGTAGTATTTTTGACACTACATTTCAGCAAAATTGATTTTGGCAAAGTTTGGAAACAGTAGTAGAAGCGTCTATTGTCCATTTAGCGAGAAAGGGGTACCCAAAGCACAAAGATTAACCAAATATCGTATAAATTGCGACATTGCATCGTTCTTTTTAAAGTTTCATTTCGGCAAATGTATTGTTTTGTTTTTAAAGCTAGGAAAGGAAACTTTCTTCTTCTTTCAAATTTTGGTAAGATTTCTGTTGGTTTCTGTGAGCAACAAAATTGTTCTTATCTTCTCTTTTGGCTTATTTTTGTGCATCTCCCCTTGGGGTTGCATTCGAATGTCCCAAGGGGGTGTTTTACCCCTTTTATAGAGTAAATCAGTGTTAATTGCAATGCAGACACAAGTGATATTAATTGGCGCGACCACTTGGCGATATCTCGCCAAGCCTTCGGTCGCCAAGTATTTGTCGCCAATTTGGCAATTTTTTTTGGCTCAATTTGGCGATATTTTGCGAAAAATCCACTGAATGATGTTAAAATCGGTGATATATAGGAGATTAATCATTGTAAAACATTTTTTTGCATTGTTTCGTGGCAAACTAGGGATATAAATGTTTGAATTGTTATCTTGATCACTCCAAGCACTATTTTAGCACTTAAGTCGTCTACTAAGAAATTTACACGAAAAAGGAAGTAGTGTGGGGTCCATACCAGATTTTTATATCATATACTTTGAAGGAATTATAGTTAAATTATAACTAAAATAGAGCATTTTTTCTGCTATATCAATTATTTTACAAATGAACTTTTAATTTTATATCACGGGCAAAGCCGTGCGGGTACCGCTAGTAATAATAATAAAACTGCAACTGCCTCATATTTTGTTAGTTTGTTGATCATCTTTTAAAATTGAGACAACTTATAAAATTAATTCTAGTATTTTAAAACATGACTAAATTGCTGTTTCTATTACTGATAAGCTATATCTTGCACATTTTCAATATAGTGATGTCTTGTTATAGTAACCGATTTTGTTTGGACTACGATAGTCGTTATAGCAAATGCCGACTGTATCAATAAAATTTTTTTACATCATCACAACTAAACTATTTATAATAATCTTTTCCTTTTAAAATAGGGGGAATTAAACTGATCACATAACAGTAAATTTATCATACAACTTTGCTAGAAAAGTGGTTCAATTGTTTATACATATAATTTGAGATAAATTATAATACCTTATCAGCAAGTCTTAAAAGAAATCCTGGTTTTGTTCCTTCTTTCCCCTTTTCTTCTAAATATCTACAAAAATAATTCAGTTGGATGAACATTTCAATTTTCAATGCAAAAACAACTAATGTAAAAGAATTGCAGATTAATTTTACTTTTTATAGTATATTTCCGCCTTGTTCAAATGATAGTGGGTAGTTTTCTTAGTTTTTTTCTGAAAATATAAAAATTTAACATAATTAAATATGTTATGGTACGAATGACAAGTAGGATTTTATCAAAATGACAAAAGTGAACTTAATACAATTTTTTTAGCACTAATATCTTGTATTTTTACGTATAGTACAAATCCAATTTTTTTGCTATTAATAAAAAGTTCACAAAGGTTGAGTTATGTAGACAAATGAAGTTCAGCCTCATATCTTTCATGTCTCTCATATTGTTTAAATTTTACATGCACCTGTGTCTAGTCTCCAGGGAAAATTTATTTTCCAACTCAACTACATATAATATGAAGAACGTATAAAAATAAATTTTGATACACAAAAAGAAAATGGGTCTTGTTCAAAAACATTTCTAGCAGAAAAGAAACTTTAGAAATGCAACACTGACTTGATAAATACCTAAAACCAAAACTTGGCAAAATAAAGTTGTAGTGTTAAACATGCTACAACTAAGAATTTTTGCCTAAGAGGGGGTAAAGGATATATTAAAACATAACACCATTTCATATTTTGTAACACACATACACAATCTAATATCTTTCCAATTTTAACTGCCGAAGAGAGTATGACATAATCTAGTTAGAGAAAAAAAGGCAATTAGAAGAAGCTATTGAAGTTTTGTGCTCAATGTATCTAAATTTAAAGGGTAAAATAAAACAAATGCTTTTTTTTTTGGTTATACATAACATAAAATTTTATAAAAGAATAAGCAAAGGAAATCCATATCTTGAGGACTTTTATAGTCCTCATTTGTGATCTATAATTTTGAAAGCTTGATGAGTTTCCTCGACATTTCTTTTCTTATTCTGCTAGTCTTTGGTAACACCAAACTTTGAAATATGATTTTATTCTAAGATGCAAGCTAATGCAATGAAAATACTTATCATACCACAATTTCTTGAGCGATTATACTTTCCAAAGCTGCTGAAGACACACTAAAATTAGAAAAGTAATTGCTTTAGGTACATTTTAACATAAATATCGTAAAAGATAATGAGAGACTTGGGCGTAAATACTGTAAAATCCTGAAAATACCCCCCCCCCCCTATTTTCAAAACTAAACTGATAAATTTCAGGTGGGGGGGTTATAATCGAGATTTTTTATACAGTATAATCAGGATAAGAGACATTTCACTTTTTTCCAAACAAGGGGAGGGGGGTTATAATCGATGGGGGGTTACTTTCGGGATTTTACGGTAGTGGTTAGAGATGAGTTCGGGCTCACTTTTGAAGGACCGAGCCCGCCCGAGCCCGAGAATTTTTAATCCGAGCCCGCCCGAGCTCGAGTGATATTGTCTTGTTTTGAGCCCGAGCCCGAGTGTATCAAACATCAATATATATTTTTAATTTCCACTTGGGATGCACTGCCATATGGTATATCGTAATAGCAATCGCAAATATATTATAAGTCATTGCATATTATAACTGTATTAATATATTATAAGTGCCCCCCCCCTGACTATTTACAACACTCCTTCCAGATTCGTAGGAATTTTGTCAACAGTCTACCTTCAATCAGAGAAAAACGTTTTATGATTTCTGTCTCTTAATGGCCTTTCAAGCACCACGTGGGTTTGCGTCATTTGTCCCCACTTTCTACTGACCATTTACACCCCAGCCCAGTAGATCGCTTGCTTTCCGATGTGCGGAAGCTGAGACACGATGTGTGGGAGTGGGAGATAAGGTGATAGATGTCATTTCTCTGAAACTCTTTCTGAACAAAGCAATTCTGCCATTAAGAAAAACTGTTCTCACGGTCTTTAAGTACCCCAATATTTTTTTTCCGCAAACGTTGTAGTTGTATAAAAACTGACTATCTTAATATGAGATCGAGCCCGAGTCCGAAAGCTGCTTGAAGTTAAAGGGCCCGAGTCCGTCTCGGGCTCGGGCCGAGCCCGGCTCATCTCTAGTAGTGGTATCTGACAAAATTGTAAAACTCGATGCATTTGGTGAAAACAATGGTATGTGGGCATATGAACAGAAATATTACAGGGTTTAAGGATAAACACATCCCTTAATAATGTACCTGCACACACGCACTTTGTTTTAAAATCAAAATACTTCCTACAGTATTTTTTTGAAATTCTTACAAGCCATACCTTTGTTTCTAAAAATTCAGTTACCATTATTTACATCCAAGCACTTCAAATAATTACAAAGGAAGATTCTTTAATAGCAGCATTCAATTAAAAAAAAATTCCATTTACTTTTTAAAAAATATCTCGAAAGAATATAATTAGAAAGTACATTAAAAAGCAAGAATGAGAATGATATGCTTTGTTATGATTTTTAAGCATTTTGTTTTTTTTTTTCATTTTCTATCTGCGATCATTTTTTATAATATTTTTATGTCAGATTTTATAAACCACTTAAGTGCTATATTTGCTTCTAAGAACATGAATGTAATACAATAAACTGAAATACATAAGTAAATTAAAATTATTTGAAGCACAAAATGATAATTAACATTCAAAAATAATTCGTGGACATCACACACAAAAAGAACTGTTTTAAAAATCTACCAATGTAATTTTTGCAATGATATCAGCATTAAAATACACAAAACTTTAATTTTAGATTTCAGTAGAAGTGAAAATATTTGAACTAAAAAAAAAGGTCTCTTACCAGGGTGATGTTATACAAATTTTAATTAACGCAAAGATTGGGCTTGCTGAATGATCAGTGAAAAAATTTCTTCTTCCGTTTAAAAGAGTTAAAAAAAAAAACCTAACGGTATAAAACTGTTTTCTCAGAATTTTGTAGAACCATAAGAACGTGTTAGAAATTGATGTCATTGTTCTCTTTCTGAGGAACAGCCTCACTTGTTGCCCATTGGCAGGTAAAAAGGAAAATTGATGCACAATCTCTGAAAAGTACCCTATGGGGTAAGGTTTGCTTACGGGGTAAAAATCACTCGAAAGATAGGACTCTATTTTAAAACTCATTTAGAAAGAGCCTTATAACGAGCACTAAACAACTTTAAATTCTTTACCACGTTTCTATTGAACTTTTATCTTGTCCATAGCATTGTAGAAATGCAATTTACTTTTATTGAGTCAGGATTACACAAATACTATGCTAAATTATGATTATCAAGAGTGGTATCGGTAGGCGTACTTAGGGAATAACAAGGAAAAAATGTCAGAGTCCAAAGTTTCCTATCATCTGCCATTCAAGGTGAAAATAAAAGTTCAAAAAGTGTTAGCAAAAACGGGGCTCCATAAATTATCTTGACACTGGGATCAATTCAGTGGCACTTATACTAAAAAATAGAGCATAACAGAAACAATATGATTGATTGTTGGCGGACAATCATTGCATTAGTTTAATGATTCATATATATTAAATCTTTCCTTACTCCGGAAAAAAAGCACTTAATTCAGCTAAGCAATCTCTCTTCCGTAGTTCATAAATTTTTTCAATTATTTTTTTATAATAACTACGTTTCATTTCACTATAATATGAACAAAAATGTACAAGAAAATAAACTTTTGGATTTCGTTTCTTTCAGCGCCGTCCATCACACTGTTGCCAATTAGAGCTAAATAAGATTAATTAAAGGGAAAATGAAGATCCAAATCATAGCTCACTGGTCCAAATGAAGAAAAGAAGCATGAAAATGTATCTACCTTTTGACTTTAAGTTTTAATTTTAGTTCTAAACAGCGTTTGCAGTAGAAAAAATTATCACTGAAAAGAGGAAGGTTAAAAAGCCAATAACTAAACAGGCAGAGCCACAGTAGTCACGGCAAAAAAAAAAAAAGAAAGCGAGAAAGTAATGAAGTGAAGTTAGTATATTTTGAACAATTTATTTTTGTCTGTTCGTGGTAAATTTTATAGAATCTAGAATTATTATATTTTGATTGAATGTTGTTCCTTTGAAGGTAATTACATCCAATTTTAAGGCTTCTAATATGATTAAAAAGACAATGGTACAAATGCGTTATACGACCTACGGCGCCAACGAAGGCGATAAGTATTTCCTAAGCGCCAACTTGACGGATGTAGGAAGGAAAATTGATTTTAATTAGGTTTTCTACAGGATTTCTTAAAAAAAGTAGCTGTTTACTAATTTTTAATTTGAGGTTTGTTTATGACTTTTGGTATATCCATTACCATTCGATGATGTCCACGTTAGGAGGGTTGTTGGCACCGAAGCACAAGTGAAAAAGCTTCAGGAGAATTTGATTGAATGTTTTAGTGGACAGTTAAGTGGAATATATTGTCAATGTTGAAAAAAATGTCGAGTGTCAACTATGTAGATTTCAGCAAGTTACTATGAACAAGCATGCGTGCTTATTTAGGTCTTGGAAATAGCAAGTTATTATTTGCAGAAAGATTTACCTTGTTCGAACAAGAAACAGGTGTTAATTTGGGTGTCTCAATCAGTCAGGACTTGACCTAATGTTAAGATAACAGTGCGATGCAGCACGTGCTAAAGCCAACAGAATAGAGGGTTTTAATAGGTCTATTTCACAAAATTCTAAAATAAAATTTACGTAGTAAGAGTTATTCCAGACTGATGAGTTCTAAAAAGAATGAAACTGCAATCTTTGGATAGAATGATCAAACTGGCGGTGTATTGTATCTGCCTTTCCTTAGCCCTGGTTTAGGGGTGATAACTTACTGCTTAATACCCTAGCTCCACCTTAAATTTACGAGTTGTTCCATACCAATGCTGTGCTCACTTACTGGTGTTCCAATTTTACATTTTAGCTACCAACTTTTTGACACTCTTAGCTTCTAGAGGATGATATCTGTCTCCAGTTTAGTTACTTCCTATTCCACACTAATGAGTTCTAAATAAAACAAAATTGCAGTCTCTGGACAGAATGAATTAGCTGGCGGTGTATTGCATGGGTAACGGTTTTCAGCAGCTTTTCAAATCCAAGCTAATTTTGAAACCAAGAAAAATAACTACTTCAACAGGGTTGTAGGCATTTGGAATTGTTTACCAGAAGCAGCTATTTCTTGCAATAAGGTGAATAGTTTTAAGATGGCTCTTGATCTTCATTAACAATTTATTAATTGACTAGGATCAGCCTAGTTCGGCCCAAAGCTTGTTGCTGGTCGACACTTTTGTATTTCGATAAAGTTAATTTCCCCTTAAATGAATTGAAAATGCTGTTCAGTTTGGGTCTCTTTTGCTTACACAACAACAGTGACAGAAACATTGAAAAAGGTTAGGATGGTTGGTAAGATGCAGATGCACTCTCAAATTTTAGATTATGATTCCAGGCTTAAAATATTTATGCATACTCTCTTGCAAAGAAGAGTAAGAAGGGACGTGAATAGCTTCTTTAAATTCATTAAAATTAGAGAAACTTAACAGTTTTGCTCAGATACCCAGTAAGTCACTAATATTGTTTTAGCCCCCCCTCCTGTAAAATTACAGATATGAGCACTCATGGATCTTAAAAATATTCATACATTTTGTTTTTTCTTTTTTTTCCCAAAAAGTTTTTACAATTAGGTCTAAAAACATTTCCGATTTGGTTGCAAAATTTGCGGGTAGACTTGTACATGAGTTCCATGTAGGAAAGCTAAGTGCATAAAGCATTTTCAATCTAATCTTTCTATGTGTATAGAAAAATTCTTTTAGTGGATATAAGTAAATGTCTGAAGGACTATTTTTATATTATTTGGAATATGACTTCTACATGTGTGGGAAAATTCTTTTTGGAATTTTTGTAAATTTTAAAGATACAGTGAAACCTGTGTATAACGATACTGTAAATAACGATAAACCTGCCTATTACGATATTTTGGTTTGGTCCCAGCCAACTCTCCATCTACTCAATGCAAAACTGACTATAATGATAATCTGTCCGTAACGATATTTTTTCTCGGTCCCTTGAGTATCGTTATACACAGATTTCACTGTATTAGCTCGTTTATGTTGTTGAAATTAACACAAAAGTTATAAATACCCACTAATTAAATTGTAAGAATTTGTTTCATTAACTTAAATTTTAATGTTGAATTTCGGTATAACTTAATGCTATTTAACTGTTGCTTGACCATTAATTTAAAAATTTACATTTAGATTCTTCTTTTCAGTTGATAATGGAACAAACACCAAAAAAGATGACAGCACCACCAAATCGAAGTCGGCATGATTTACAATTTATACCATTTGTTTCCCCAATTTTTGAAGACGATGAAACTGTAGAAATAGCTGAAAAAAAATGTGAATCACATTTAAATGGGGAAGAAGCTAGTAATTTCTACAATACAATAATATCTTCTTCATCTCTTTGTAAGAATAAAAACTTAGCTAAGAGCAGTAGTTCACAAAAATGCGTTGAAAGCAAAAATATTGCTGCGAAGAAAGGATTGATTTCTCCCCTCAAATCCTTAGATGTTTTGTCAAAGAAAGTATTCTTTTATGCACAAGAAGGCAATTTAAAAGAAATTAAGAAGTGTTTAGAGCAAACTTGTCAAATAAATGAACAAGATGCTTACGGGTGGACTCCAATTATGTGTGCTGCCATGGAAGGTCATTGTAGTGTAGTAAAGTATTTATTAGATTGTGGTGCTGATTTATCAGTAAAAAACAAGCAGGGAATGACAGTATTTGAAATTGCTGAGAGAGGAAATCAACTTCAGGTGATCGACCTTCTTCGTATTGGCATTCAAGTTTCAAAACAATCAGATATTGTTCTTCAAAATTCTGATGAAGCAGAATTAAAATTTTGCAAGAAGTGTTCAATATCGTTTAAAGAATCTATAGTGTCTCATGAAAAAAGTATTGCTCATTTATTTAGTTCTACCAAAGCTCATAACTCGACATTTTATCATATTCCTGAAAATAATAAAGGATTCCAAATGATGCTTAGAAGCGGATGGGACAAAGACAGGGGACTTGGAATCAATGAAGATGGTAGAAAATTTCCTATCAAATCTATTTTGAAGAAAGATCGTAGTTGTATTGGTAGAACTAAAGAAACTGCTAAAATTACTCATTTTGGTCCTAATGATCCATCTTCGATTAAACATCAATCTGCCCCTGTAAGGTTATTGAGAGAAAGAACATTAAAAAATAGAGAAAGGCACAAGATGGCTTTAAAGCAACGTCAAAAGGAGATACAGTTCCGTAGACAGTTCCATTGTGATTAATAATTAAACTGGGATATTTTTTGTTGCTTCTATGAATTTTAAAACAATGGAATCTAGTTGAAGTGCCATAAGTATCTATCTGCTCTCAAAGATATGTTTTAGTGGTTTCCTGAAAAGTTTTTGTTCTTGAATATTTTTTTTTCTATTTCATTTCTATCCCATTTTACACAAGTTCAAAGTCTTTGAAACTTTTTCAAAAATGAAAAAAAGAAGGAAAAATCAGTGCCTTCCTGTTGCTTCAGGGCAATGGACTAATGTGTGAAATCAAACCTTAACCACTTGACACTAAATGTCTAAACATTCTGCTTAGTATTAAAAGTTCTCTCACAATATTGTGTAGTACCAGTTGTATATATTTTTTAATGACTTTTCAGATAAAAAAGCTAATTTATTGGCAAGAATTGTGCAATAAAAGAAGAAAAAAAGATTATCTTAGTTGTTTCTTTTTTTTATCACAGTAGTAGCTAAATTGAAAAGAAAAAGTGCCTGTTATCTTGTGGTATATTTAATGGATTAGGCATATTTTATATAATTGTTGACGGAATTATACTTTGAGTAACAAACAGTAAATGTAAAACAACGTTGGAAAGCAAATGTTCAGGAATTCTGCAGACACGTACGTGTTTTGGTGTTATAAGAAACCTATTTTTCAATGGAAAATGTGAGCTAATGAATGCACAGACATCCAACAAAGGGGTCTTCATTTGTTTGCTGTTGCACGTAGAATTTCAACATTGCAGACATTTTTGATGGATATAAATTTGGCCTACAAGATAAGTATGGATATTTTAATGAAGTCCTTCTTGAGAATTTATTGCTACATAGATTAGAGGTTTATTCAAAAAAGAAAACAAAAGGAAAGAAAATAAAAGTTGGAAGTCTTGGAATGATGTTTTTAACAAATATAACTGCATTATATTTTTAATGCATTTTTTGGCTACATTCACTTTATGTAAGAGTTGTACTGCTGTCTCATGTAATGTGGGTCTTGCCTTCCCTCCGGAAAGAAATATACATAGCATCAAAGTGTAATCAATAAAGGGTATTTTGATCTCCTTTGTACCTATCTGTGACAATTATTTTTTTAGATATATTATACGATAATTTATTAAGGAACTATAGTTTGTGACCATTATTTTTCAAGCACTATTAAAAAAAAATCAGTTGCTTTCATGATATTTGACATCAGTATTATACAGTTACATTTGCTAAATTATAACTTTCTCATTGATGGATACAGTTCATTTTTAAATAAACCTTCAAAACATGTTGGTTTTATTCACGTGATGGTCTAATTTCAGGATGGAAAACAGTCTTGAATATATAGACTATGTTTCTCAGTTAGAAGAAGCAGGTCAAGATATTCTCATAGATAAAGAAAGAATTATAGATTATAGTAGAAGAAACAATGCACTGAGAGAAGGTAAAAGGTAAGCTATATAGTTTTAAAATATGTTTGGCTTACATAAATATTTCGTTCATCGAAGTAACGATATTCCCTCTTAACACATTTTTTAAACGAAATGCCAACCAAGAAGCTATTTCGAAAAAGTTGTCCATATTGAACATGCTATAAATGAAATTATATCTAAAACAATATCCTCCCCCCCCCTAGTTCATAGGATAAGTTTTAAATTAAAATATGCTTCATTTATATATAACCCAGTGTCCAGTCCAATTTTATGTTTTCCCGCTTGGTATGTTTTTTTATCGTTGGTCTGATTGTAAACGTAAAATTAGGTTTTCAATGTATATCTTAATTCAATTATGTTATTTATTATTAAAAAATAAATAAAGAAATCTTTTATTTAAAATATAAATTGTATATATTTATCTTAATCTATAAATCCATAAAAAGAAAATAACCCCCTTAATTATTAAAGAAAAATGGTGCCTTGTAGCATTAACAATAATTGTTAATTTTTCGTTCTCTTGTAAAAAAAGAAAGAAAATAAGCCAAAAACATATAGAGATAATGCTGATATAAAAAGCAAGTGCAGCTAGTTCACACAAAATAAAATCAAAGACTTTATTTTGCATGAACAAAACAATGTTGAATGACTTTAGTTTCATTCCAAGTGAAACGTAAAATAACATATTTTGTAGAAGTCACAGTATTATATCATGTTAACCGATTTTTCATAAAAAACATTTTTCACTATACTTTGTTTTTTTTATTAAAATAGGCAATAATAAGTTTAAATTGAAAAAAAAAGCTTCATTTATTTTATTAAGGAAATAAGGATCCTAAATCCCCAGATGGAAAAAAAAAAAACTGAAGTTAATTTTTTATTTCTCTTCCTTAACAGAATGCTTTTTAATATTACACTTAGCAATTATAATATCAGTATGCCAATTACTGATACTTTCTGCTCTTTTGAAAATATGCTGTTAGAAAAGTTAGCAGCATATAACTTTACAAAAAATATATTTAACAATTTAAAAAAAATAATTTTATTCCTACAGGAGGAAATACCACGGGCAGTTTTGTAACCTTCTAAATGAATATGGGACTTGTATGATTTTTTTTTCCAAAGAATTGATTGCTAAATTTCTTTTGTAGAGCTTTACAAAGTGAATTGAAGAAAGACAGACCTGCATCAAAAACATGGTTATGTTTTGGTAATATGTTCATCAAATGCCATACTACAAAAGCTCTGAACATTGTTGAGAAAGGTATACTAAACTTTTTTCCTTATGTCGAAATTTTCAAAAGTATTTTTGTACTGTTTGTTAATTCATGAAAAATTTAAAATAAAACCTTTTAAAATGTCAGCACCTTTTAAAATCAGGCTATTTTAGTTACTTTTTTTCCTGTTTAGTTATCATGTTTCTTAAAACAATGGCACTAGTTGATTGAATAATTGTAATGTTTTTTACTTTGTTTCAAATCCTATACAAGGCTCATTTTTTAAGAAAGTAAGAATATCCTCCTTAAGATGTCTAAATATGTAGTAATTTCGAGAGTTCTGCATTGAGAAATTAAATATGTGAAAGAAAATACAATACAGTTAACTCCCGATTATCCGCGGATTTGGGTATCGCGGATAATCTGAAAAAAGCATAAAATATGGGATAAAGAAGATGAAAAAATATCTTTTATTTAAAAACAATTGCATTAAACTTAAAATGTGATATGTACAAACAGTAACGATAGGTACAGCATAAAAAATTATTTGTATTAGAGGTTCTCAATCACATAAAATCTATAAAGAAGTGGCACTTACGATAACATCCAGGTAAAATAATTTATTGGGTGAAGTACACTGCACTCTTGGGTAAAAAATGTTAAGAAAAATTAGATCTCAGACCTGTGTTTTTTTTTTTTTTTTTTTTTAATTTTCTCTGCAAGAATGAAGTTAACTAAGAATTTTTTTCTCCCAAAACCCTGGCGGCTAATTAAGAGTTTACTGTATTATATAAAAGACTGGAGGAATATTGTAGGTTTGCCAGCTTTTTATGGTTTTACACAATTATCTGTTCCCTAAAGGTTTTTTCATAACAAACCAAAAAGTACAAAATGGAACTCCTCATACTCTTTCTCTTAATCCTTTGAGAAAAATAACAATGATTTCTGGTAGAAGGCTACCTATAGGAAAAATGTTGAATTAAAAATTTAAATGCTAAAAAAAAAACAAATCATAATATTGGCTGTGTGATTGATTGTTCAACTTGAAAATTATGCCCAAAATTCAATACATTTATTTCCAGGTTTTTTTTTTTTTTTTTTAATTACTCATTTTCAAAAGTTTATTATCTTATCATGCGTTTTGCAACTTTATTTGCATAAAGTACATTTTCATTGTTAATGTCCCCTCTCCCTTTTTAAACATCATACCTTAATTTTTTTTTCTTTTTAGATGAAAAAATGATTGAAGATGAAATTAACAGTTTAAGAGACAACTTAAAAGTTAAAGTAGACAACCTAAGGAAACTAGAAGGAAAATCAGAACACAAATTCAATTTAACACCTTTGTCCAAAGAAGAAACAAAAGCTATGAGAAATCTATTGCCTACAGTCATTTAATTCATGTATATAAATTTTTTTAAATGTAAATAAACTCTCAACATTTATCAATGAGGCATATATTTTTTATTTATATTATTAGATAACATGTTTTACACTGAAAATGCTTTTATAATCTAACTAGTTTATTACCCGGCATTGCTTGGTATTGCATTATGTTTAACTTATTTCATGCTAAACTGAAATAGGTGAGCCTTAAATTGATAATTCATTGTTGATCGTAATCTTTGTTGGAAAATACTCATATTTAAATGTGTTAAATTTTATCAATTTGTATGTTTAACTCTAATACTCCATATATTCAAAATTGGAAAAACATGGCCATTTTAAGACAAAATACTTGAATTTTGAACTAATTGATTTTTTTTTAATTTCAAAACCCCACCTATGTGAATTTTAGTGCATCAAGGAACCACTGTGCTAAGTTTGCTGAAAATCCGACGAAAACTGGATTTGTATAAGGAACAAACATACATCCATTTATACAGGGTGTCCACTCCAATCGTGGACCAATAGCTAATTTCTAAACCGTTAGAGATAAGCATAGAGTTTATTTAGGAAAAAATCTCCGAATTACGAAAGGAATTTTGGGTCTATTCAATGTTTTTCAAAAAATCAAATTTTGAAAAAGTTACGAAATTTAAATTTTTATACAGCCCCCCAGTCCTATCAATCATATTTAGTGAAACATTCTTGACACTAACGTTTAAAACTAAAAAAAAAATCACTCTTCTACCACAAAAATTGACAGAGTTATGACGTTTTGAAAAATCAAGATTTTGAAGGATTTCGCATACGGTCCCTTAAGAAGCGATCTCTCGATGACGTCATGAAATAATGCAAAATCTTGATTTTTCAAATTGTCGTAGAACAGTGATTTTTTTTTAGTTTTAAACGTTGCAGTGTCAAGAATGTTTTACTAAATATGATTGACAGGACTGAGGGGCTGTATAAAAATTTAAATTTCGTAACTCTTTCAAAATTTGATTTTTTGAAAAACATTGAATAGACCCAAAATTCCTTTCATAATTTGGAGATTTTTTTCTAAATAAACTATATGCGTATCTCTAACGGTTTAGAAATTAGCTATTGATCCACGATTGGAGTGGACACCTTGTATATATTTATAATTTTTAGCAAATCACAATTACAGATTTTTACAAATTGAAACTTTGATATAAAAATCCCAGCTAAAAGCATAAGCTAGTAGATCTGCATGTTACTGGCAAAAAACGAGAATTTTGTGATAAGCCTCTTACAAGCAGGTTACAAGACAATTGGGCCTTAAATATACTCATACAAAAAATGGTAACCAAAACTGCAAAAGTAGTGACCTTTTTTTTTGGCCTCTGGTCGCCAGTGGCAACCATTCTAAATTCTCAGTCTAGAGCATTAGAATATGGACATTCTTCTATTATAACCACTAACTGGGAATAATACGGTGTGAAAACTTTTAAATTAAAAACGTGTTCGCTCATTGGAAACTAATTTGCTGACAAGTAAAGAATTAACTAGTTTATAAACTTAAAGAAAGTTTAGATGAGAGATCCTACAAATAACCTGTGCAACTTTTTTGCTTTTTGGAAATTCACCCTTCTTAGGCATCCCATGCAGTTTCTTGCATTTTTATCTGATTAAAATGGGTGTACTTAACTTACATCAACCAGTAACTTGTTATGAAGCCTTCATTAAATTTGTATTTCTACTTGTTGAGAAGACATGTTAACTATTATGCAAACTAATTTAAACTTAATTTTGTTGCTGCAGTCAAAATTTTTATTCTTCTCTTAAAGTAAAACATTATTTGTTATGTTGGTTCTTGATAATATTAGATCTGTTTAAGCAAATCATTTACAGATTTTAACAGTTTATTTTTTCAAAAAATGTTAGTGCCTTTTGGACTATTAGCACAGTCAGAATAATCCCCTGAGAGAGGGTGGAGTGCCTGGTCATAACAAACTAGAATTTTTCTTAGTGGTGGGATCGAACATAACTCCATCCAGAAAGTGGAGGACTCTATCTGAACACTCCCTAATCCCTAATGTTCTGAATTAAATTTTTTTTTGTCTTTAAAAAAGTCTTTCTTTTAACAGCTTTTTCCCCTCATGATTTGTACCTATAATTAAATGTTTCTTTTCCCTAATTAGTTTCATTCATGCATAATCTCAGGACTGAAAACTCCACCTAAAAGTCTATTTTTGCAAAATATAGTAATTTTTCTTCAAAGTTAGAAGATTGAATCCCTCTCTCTCTTTTTCCAAAAGAATTCTGTTTTAGCTAGATTCAGTTATTTTAATTTTCCCTGTTTTTAATCTCTTGCCTAATTGACTTGACTTCTACTATGTGTAGCTTAGTTTATATATACTGTCGTCCTCGCTTGATCGGGTAACGGATAAACGAATACTCCGCTTATACTAATAAAACCGTCCGGAACCGAACATTTCCCCATAGACACAATGTTAAATATCCTCGCTTAATCGAATAATTTCCCGGATAATCGAATAATATGTCAGCTTTAGCAACAGTTTTTGCAAAGAAAAATTTCAAATAAAAGTGTTCCCACAAGACCTTGAGCAAGCAAACCACTATTGTGGACTGTTTCAAAAATAAAAGTGAAAGGAGGAAAACATTTTTTTTGTAACACAAGTTGTAAGTTATTTTTTTATGATCTTTATATGACCGCATAATATTTATATTTAATTATTACACTATTTTGTTGTTTACTTCGATTATTTCAAAATCTTTTTGCCAATAACATTAATTATTTCCTATACATAACTATTTCCTTGTTATTATTACGTTTTGCCACAAAAGTTGTCAAAATGGAACAGTAAAAAAATGTTCCCTGCTTAATCAAATACCCTGCTTAATCGAATAAAATTTCTTGAAACCGACAGTATTCGTTTAAGTGGGGCCGACAGTATATATATATATATCTATATCTATCTATCTATATGTATTTTTTTTTTTTTTTTTTGAAATTTTGATAAAATTATTTAATGTTGGAGATAGGGCTCATTAATTTTAGTACATTTTAATGTTACAGAAGATGTATCAAGTTAATGTTACTGTGATGTTAATTCACTGTAATATAGAGCTAAAATTCTGTGTTTTTTGCAATGCTTGAGCGCCCACTCCAAAACTACTACAACTACCTACATGTTTTCAACATAAATGAAAAGTAGTCAGTTTTATTTAAGCATAAATTTGAAAAAAAAATTAGTTGATGTTTTAGTGTAAGAAAGCAGCTGTTACAAAAACAGAACTAGAATAAAAAACTATTTATCTTATAAAATATTTACATAAAATTTTAAAACTCAATAACTTTGTACATGATAGAGAATATAAAACCTAGTTCACTTTACTTTATGTTCCTCATGCTTTCAACATACCAATGTGGAATAACTTGATATCTTGCCTCTGGATTGGAAATTTTTTTACAGAAAACTGTGTCTCCAGATGTGTATTTAAAATGATAAACTATACTGTAAAGAGAAAAAGAATCATACATAATTCAAAAATAAATTTTAAAATGAATAAAAGATTACAACCTTAAAAATGCAATTTTTGAAATTCAGCTGTAAGTGTAGTATTTAACAAAGATATAAGTTGCAGATACTCATTTTGTTCAAAATGTTATGCTCTATATGAATGGCGATTCTTTTCAGTGATTGGCACAAATGTGAACTAGCAATTTTTGTCACAGGGGATAATTGTTCCAATGCTATTTTTGTTTTTTTCAATAAGTAAATCAAATCTTTATAGGGAAAAAATGTAGGTTACCATTTGAAAATTCTAGTTATTTCACTCTAACTAACTGTGAGCACTGCAATGTTTATGCTCACTATCTTCAGTGTATAAATAACAATGTGAAATTTTGGCATTAATTTACAGTCGATTCTCCATAACTCAAATCTTGCAATTATATTAAAAAAAAAAAAAAAAAAAAAAAAAAACCTCATTGGTTAGCTTCGGTTTCAATTCCAACATTTTAGTAATAAAAAACTGGAATTTTTCAAGTAATATTTATATATCTGATGAAATTACAGAAAGCATAAAGTATTTTTTTTAAGAAAATTTTCACAATTTAAGTCTGTTTTAACTTGAGAACAAAAACAAAAGTAAATCTTTTGTTTTATTTGTGTTTCATTCTTGTAGGATAATCCATTACTTTTAAGTTGCTAAACAGTTTTGTGATTCATGAAATAGTAAATACCGAAACTTGTTTTTACAAATTTCTCCAGCATACTCATTTTCTTCCATAGATTGTGAAAAACTTATCATGGCAAACCTTGATGTACTAATCATATTTTAGTTCATAGTAATTACAATTTGCTCCTTCAACTTCAAAAACCAGTCTCACTATGTTTGGTTGAAGAAGTCAAGTTTTAGAAACTTTCTTATTGACTTTTTATACATGCCCTGAATGCAAAAAATAGAAGCTAGAGAAACAATAGGTGTTATTTCTTTATTGTGCACTGCTTCAACAGATTTTTTTTTATTTTTTTGTCTTTCAGATTTTCTGTGTTGTAATTTCAAGAGAACTATAAATGTGTGACTTTCAGATTTTTACCTTTTTTTTCTTTTGCAATGAAAGTTTTTACTCCTTTTATCTTAAGCTAGCTGATGTGCCCGACATCACACAGGTTTAAATGCAACATGCCAAATCCATGATAAATAAATATATGACTTTCAACAAAGACTGGTTGAATCATATTTCTCAAAGGTATTTTATTGTGACAACGCAGTCGGTTAACTGCGTGTGATAGAGAGCGTAAAATCAAACATCAATGCGCTATTTATTTTATGTGAATGATTTTCCAAAAAATCACTTTCTATTTTCGAACTGTTGCCAAAATCAATTTTCTTTTTATTTAACCCAGTATCGATTATTGACATTGATGAATTTAAAAATCCTACGAAAGCAATAAATTTCATACTTACTCCAGAGAAGCCTTGATTCAAAATTTTCATTATGATCACTATTAATATTGTTGTTGCAAGGCAACAAATTTTTGCAACAATGGGCTGAAAATTTAATCATTTAATTGGAAACTACATGAAATTTACTGTTTTTTATAATAACTTTTTAAAACTAAGTTGTTTAGAAATAAATTATAGCCTATCCTGAATCTTGTAAATGTAGCTATCTACGGTGAAAAAATGGTTAAAATCGGTCCAGTAGTTTAGAAGATTATCCCAGGCATACATACATACATACAAAAGTAGTCACTTATGTATATAGATTACACAGATTTTAATATACATTAAACATATTGCATTAACAAAAAAAACTACAAATGAATTAAATCAAAAATTTAGATATACTTTGGATCATCTTCTATCACTGTTTTCTTGAGGTAGTTTAAAAAGTAATCACAGAAATGTAAGCAAACATCTGGTGACCAGAATCCCTGAAATTAAATTAAAATGTTTTAAAAACATGTAAAAAATGCAAAATGCATGTAGTATTATTATTCAAAGCCCAGTGGCAGAAAGTTTTGCAGCTGTCTGCGACAAACTTTGACAATTTCATTATCTGTCTGCAAATTTTGAGTGCAATTTTAATAAACTAGTCATATATTAAACAATTATAATTTAATAACTATAATTTGTAGCACTTTATCTAAAATGTTGTAAGCATCATGTATTCTTTTTAATTTTTTTTTTTTACTTTTGATGTTAGGAGTGTGTAACATGCGGTCTGTAAGTTGTGACCTGTTGAGCATGTCACTCAAAAAAGAAAAAGATAAATTCTGACAAAAGATTTCAAAAAGAAAGGCTTCTAAAAACTTCTCTTACTTTTTTTACAGGAAAAACAAAATTGGTACAAAATTATAAAAAAGTTTAAACTTTAATTTTTAACTATGGGTGGGGGGGGGGGGGGCACCATAGGTTTGCATCCTTATCACTTATCCAGGTTATGAAACTCATTGTTTCAGTTTATAATGTTTTTTTTTCTATTTGTTCCATTAGCTATTTCATTAATCTTCTAAAATTCTATTTGGATATCTTTAGCACTTTCTGAGGTTTTAATTTTTTATTTCATTTTTTTTTTTTTTTTTTTTGTAAGAGCTTGTTGCATTAATGACATGGTTTAAGACAAGCAGGGGCGGACAGGCCATGTGGAAGATGTGGAAAATTCCACATGGGCCGCGCCTACTTTGGGCCGTTTTATTTATTTACTTATCTTTTAAATTAGAAAAGTAATTTTTTTCAAAAAAAAAAAAAGAAAGTTGGGCCGGCCGTTCTGCACGTTTGAGACCACAGCTAACACTCTTTTTCTCTTAGACCATATAGAATGATCTAAGCTTTTTCTTGACGGGGGGGGGGTTGATGGGGGTAGGACGCTGATATTACTCAGCACTATGCAGGGCCGTTGCAAGTGAAAGGAAGGGAAACAATGGCTTTGTGGGGTCTTCGTCCAAAACGAGCCTTGAGGGTTAAAATGGTGTCTCTGCTATCTCTGTTCGGAATTGATGCTTCGGGGATTTCTAGTGAGGAGCGTTATATTGGGGTGGAAACCTTTTTTATGGCTCTGAGGCTGTCTGGGAAAAGCTGAAATAAGAAAAAGGCGCCATTCGGAGAAAAGGATGCATTGGGATTCTTAAGTAACACGAAAAACGCCAGCTAAATAGCTCTTTTTTCTTTTCTTCTTTCGTATCTGTTAGGCTTCCCGCCACATTTTATGCAATGGATAGACCCATGGCTTTTTCAACCAATTAGGTTACTTTAGCAATCCGTTTGATTTTCTCTCTAAGAAACAAAAACGAGTCATTCGTTTTCATCGTTCTTGACTGCTTAATGGAATTACATCTGTTTTGAATCAAGAGTGACAAGAATCTTATCGAGGTAATAGTATTTTAAATCATGTGTTTGTTTAACTTTTGCTGTTTTAATCACTTTAAATAATATGAAAGCATAAAGGTTAAATTAAATTTAACATGAACTGAATATTTCCTTTCATTAGAAATATATTGCACAAAAAGGCCTTCATAACATTTTCTTGGATTCTCGTTAATTTTTAAATTAATATTAACTTAAAATGTCAAAAGACTATCAGCAATTGCGGTATTAGATTTATAATCCGCGTTAAATTTATCCACGTAATACAGCCTTTTATGTGATTTGGCTCGATTTTTAAACGAGAAAATGTCGTACATTCTGGATACATTTATACAATGTTATATAGAGCTCGATTGTTTTTACGTTCAGTAAAAATAATAATAATAATAAATAAAGAAAAATGTGTACTTGATCACTAGGCCGGAGGGCGAAATCTTTTTTTTTTTTTTTTCGATTTCAGTTTTGCCCTAGTGTAAAAAAAAGTTGAGTTCTTGTGAGCATGACAAATTAGCAAAGTTTCGTGAAAAACAAAAAATATCTTCCGCTTCCATTAAGTAAATTTTGGGTCATTCCATGTCAAATCGATCAAAAAATATTTTCTATTGTAAATATATCTATCTCTTTGACACCTTAAATTTATCCATAAACTTTTAAAAATATCTCACTCATAATTGATGTGCAATTAGTTTTTGAAATTCGTTAGAGATTTCTCTTTTTTACTTGTCAGCAGTACTTGGGAATGCTATTGCTCAAGCTTCTGTGAGAGCTATAGAACTGTTTAAGTTTATTTAAAAGGGAATCATATGCAGTTTGATTTCATGTGTTACTTAAATGCAGTGCGCGAAAAACAAATTTCATAAAATTTAAATTCAAAAGCTTTTGAAGTACTATTTTATAATAATTTTGAAAAAAATACACAACTTTTTATGTGTTTTACTGAAAACATCCAAAGTTTTTTAGAGTGGGACAATGAAGGGATCAGCAGTTACAGCAAATAATATAGGGCTCTTTTTTGCAATTTTTCAGAAAGTTATTAAATTTCACAAAACATGTTATTTTTGTGTTTAGAAAATTACCCCCCCCCCCCTTCAGATAATACATGTTCTAATGTGCGTTAGTAAATTAATCGCAAAAATTTAACTGATGGAAACAATACACAATTGGCAGCTATGGCAATTAATATTAATCTATTTAAATACAAGTATTATGTAACTGAAAGGTTTTCAGGAATCTTAATTTACCTAATAAAGATTGTAGTAGTTAACTCATCAACTGTAACAATACCATAAAAAAAGCTCTTAATGCCCCCGCTATTTAAATTGTCTGCAACCGTACGCATGGACATTTTTTTGAGCTCTCGTTTCAGCCATTTCTGGTTTTTAAACTTATAGTTAATACTCTTTTTTTCAAGGGTCAATTTAAAATTGCAATATTAACTGAAAAAAAAAAGTATCTTTAACTTGGTCAATAAAGTATTAACTATTGATTACATTTCTCCTTATTGCAAACAAAATCTGCCAAAACACGCAGAGAACTATTTTTGTAATACACTGTACGTACAAAAATATTCAACTTTCGTAATAAAAATAGTCTGAACTCTTTTGCTGTTTTACTATCTGAAAGTTATACGAAGAATGAATAGTAGTATTTAAAACTTGAAGTGATGAGTCTTTCTGTCTTGCTCTATTGGGACATCATAGGATATATTTACATTTGTTTATGGCATCTGCTGCTGTGCTGTGAAATATTGTAACTTTTTATGTGATCATACTAGTTTTATTTTATTAAGTTTTCACGATATTTAACTGTTTACTTTAAAACTTTCTTAAACTTAAAATATAATTTTTGTAAGTAAATCTATTTGTCTGCTGGAGGTGGGAAATATTTTTTGTTTTTCGCGAAATTTTGCAAACTTAACATACTTACCAGTACCCAATTTTTTCACAGTAGAAAAAAACTGAAATCGAAAAAAAAAAAAAATGCTTCGCCCTAATGATCAAGTATACATTTTTCCCCCTTCAAATCGAAATCGAAAAACGAAAAGAAAAGTTTGCATGCTTCGCCCTATTTATTATCTTTAGATTTTTGTAATGAATTATTACATCAACATTTGAAATGCCAAAATGTGATTTAAAGTTTTCCTTATTATTGTAATTATTATTATTATTATTATTATTATTATTATTATTATTATTATTATTATTCAATTTTTTAAAAATACATTTTAATATATGTGCAAAAAAAGTTACCTAAAGTGACCCACATCAAAGTACTTTAATAGAGGAAAGGAAAACAAATATAGCGCTGACAATAAAAGAATTAGTTTTAAGGCTCGATCTCAAAAAAATGACCTTCTAAAACTGAACACCTAAAATTTTTCGAGGGAAAAATCATCCCAATTAAATTTAGAGGCTGGCTTCAAGTTGGGGGAAAAAATGTACTGCGTTATTTTTATCTTTCGCTACAACTATTCTATATTCCATATTCATAATTTATTAAACTTAACAAAAAAGATTATAAATTAAATGCTTTGAAAGAAACTTTGTGGTTAAATTAAACAAGAATGTTGAATAATTTAAGTTGTTATCTTGTGAATATTGTGAAATTTTGCTTCTCTCTCTTTTGAAGGAAAACATGGTTTGTTTATTAAAAAAGTTAAAAAAGAAGCTATTGCATTTGATAAAATTGCATCATTTTTAAGCGCTTTTTCCAGTTAACCTATTTTTAATGGTTGCTTGCAAATTTTCTTTCAATGAAAATGTTTTAGTTTTTGTGCAAAAGTTGTTTCATGCACATCTAAATTAAAGCAAAATTACTTGGTTAATTAGCCGAATAAAATAATAAGTTTTGAAAATATCTTAAAATGTATAAAATATTTCAATGATTTTTAAATCGGTGCAAAGAAATGAATATAATAGTCACTGGTAAATAATCAGCACAAAATTTTACTTTCTTGAGCTAAAAATGATTTTAGTTTAAGTCGCTTAACAAAATTTTGATGTTAAATTTAACGGAGAATTTGTTAGTATTAGGATCTGCAAAAATTTGAAGAGAAATTCAGCTTCAAAAATCGAATCGAGAGTTGATTTTCTAGCGACTGCACAAACAAATGTATTAAAGTATTTAAAAGATTGATGCATTAATTAAATATACTTTTCTTTTTTTATAGATTACTTTTCATTAAAATTAACCTGGGATTTGGTTAGAAGAAATTATAGTTCGTTTAGGGACCTTTCAAAAATATTTTATAATCAAAATGGCATTTGTAAAGTAATATTATTGAAAGCACCAATTATTTTCAATGACAAGTATTTTATCATAAACTCTTTATATACAGTAAGTATTTTGTCATAAACAAACTCTTTAGATACAGTATAAGTATTTTGCCATAAACAAACTCTTTAGATACAGTATAAGTATTTTGTCATAAACAAACTCTTTATGTACAGTATTTTTCATTTTGTTGCCAGAATCTTTACAAAATTCTCAAAAACTAACCTTTTGCCAGCTCTTATCTCAAACAGTAGTTGGAAAGTTAATAATGTTTTCTTATTTATTGGAAATACACATGTTATGCTTTGTTCTTTCATTTATTTTAGTGGAAAATAGCTGATCTAGTTTTACTTTTAATTGTATTTTTTATGCTACAATTTTAAAAGCATATCTAAAATTTCCGAGCTTGAAATGCAGTATTTTCAGATTTTTTTACATTACAACTAGCATTCCTTGCATTGCAACTAGTGTCGAAACGTACATTTTTTAAAAATCTTTTCACCATAAACTTTTCAATTTTACTATGATTATTCAGTTTCAAAGTAATTAATACAACGTGTAAATTTGAGATATAGCATATTTTCAAATTCCGTAAAAAATGGCAAATAATATGATTGAGCACTATTTCAAATTCATAAAGTTCTTTGTAGATTTTTCAGTTTTATGAAATTAAAAGGAATTGTATGAAAAATTTGGACAGGTTCTTGAAGAGTAGCACTGCAATTTTTATCATTTTTAGTTTATTTTCGAGTAACTTTTTTACAATATGATTTTGTATTCAGTAATTTTGTGAAATTTATGTCATCAAAACGGCTTAATTCAGACTATTTCTATGTTGTGTCTTCTTAATTTTTTTGGAAAAATTTTTTGTCAAATGATTTTTGTTTTATTTTCAAGCAAGCAAATAATGCTCATACAATGAAGTAAAAATAGTTTGTTTTTGGTTTCTTTGGTTGTACGTAATAAACGACCGTCTTGTACATTTACATTTAGCCATCAATGGATTTCAGAGAAAATTGCGATTTTTTTTCCTTTGTTTGGAGGGTTTCTGTGCATTTTTAAAATGTTGTTATGAAATAAATACTGTTCCTCAAAACATTTATTTTTTCTTTGCAGAGCAATAATTTAAGCTTACCCAATACTTCCGAAAACTTCTTATTCGTGAGGTATAATGTATTCACATTCTGAACTTATATATTACGTTTGGTTCAAATGAAAATTTTCTTTAGTTTGCATAAGTTCAATGCAATTTCAAGCAAGGATTTTGAAAAAAAGTAATTAAGTTTTTTTTGAGTGGTTTAATATTACAGATCATAGGCACAGGCAGATATCTTATTCTTGGTTTAAATTGGATTTTTATTCACTTACATAAAAAACGTACATTTTTAAGTGCAGATTTTCAAAAACCCACGTGGCTTTTTTCTGTGTGTGTGGGTTTTTTTTTAAAATTATTATTGCGTACAGGAATTTAGGTTCTCAAACATTTTTTGAGAATATTAGGTCCTTGATATACCATGTGTACATTTTAGATGTTGGCGTTTCTAATTTTATGAAGAATTTCTGAGAAAAAAAACCTTGTTTTTTTAACCAAAAATTAGTTTCCGTTTATTATTATTATTATTATTATTATTATTATTATTATTATTATTATTGTTGTTATTGTTATTATTATTATTATTATTATTATTATTATTATTGTTGTTATTGTTATTATTATTATTATTATTATTATTATCATTATTATTTAATTCAAATTTAGGAAACCTGTTAAAAAATTTTCGGGCTGGGAACAATGCACTTTCTTGGGTAGGGGGCCGGCAAGAATTTTTTTTCCACACAAAAATTTTAGAGCCAGTCCGCCCCTGAAGACAAGTCATTTTTAACTGTGGTTACTTTAATGAAATCAAAAAGATTTTTTCATTAAAATGTTCAGAATAATTAAGAAATTAAGACAAAAACGTATTGAGCTGTTTTTGCAGGTATTGGTCACAAACTTGAATTCGATAAATATTTTAAAGAAAAAAAAACGGTAGACTTTAAATTAGGACTTAAAAGGAAGGGCACGACCAGCGATCAAACTATTGATTTTTTTTAATGATCCATTGAGCATAAATTAAAATCTTTTTTAAAAAATTCACTTTACACCAAACATAGAAAAGCCAATTTTCTAAGCATAAGTACAACAAAAAAAAAAGACTTTTGTTAATAAAGCACCGATTGATTATAATCGGGGGGAGGGGGGAGCAGATGCGATGCAAATGAATGAAGAAGAAAATCCAACTTTATCTTAAACAAAAACATAACAGTAGTAAAATGAAGTCAAGTTTCGGGCGCCATGTTTGTCCACGGTACAAAGAAAACTTCAATTTTTTTTTCATAGAAAAACTACGGGACAAAAATCGACGGGGGCAGGATAGATATCACGTAAATGAATGAAAAATAACATGTAAAAAATAACCCCAGTGAAATAAAACACAGTTACTCTAACGAGCAAAAAAAGCGAAGAAAGGTTTCGGGCGCCATGTTTGGCCACAGCAAATAATTTTTTTTTATCCCGTAACACTTTTTTTTTCCCAGCGGCTAAATGGGGAGGGGAAAAAAAGCCCCTAAGTCAAAGCATGCTCAAGAGCGGAAAAAAAATGGCCGAAAGTTGCGGACAACTTTTCTAAGTTGTTTTTATTAGTGCAGACAAAAACTGTCTGCAAGAGGGTTTCACTGGCGGCGACGATGTCGCCGTGTCGCGGTGTTTCTGCCACTGGGATTCAAAGTATTATTCGTAACAGTATGTACCTGAGCCAAAGTTGGCATATTACTGATTCTAATAACTTCCAATGAATTTACAATACCCAAATCATCTCTCAATCCACAGATCACTTCAGGAATGCCGGCTAAATAAGATTGTGTCCACCAGTTTAGCAACTTATGTCTGTAAAACAAAACAAGTTTTATATCATAATCAAATTGGTAAACTAATATATCTTTTTCTTTTTTAACTTAGTAGCTAGTAATGCATTAGTCATTATTTGTTACTTTTGACACCATATTAGTTTTTGACTATCTAAACAAAAAAAGTGTGCCGAAATATGAGATGGATAAAACTTAAAAAGATAAACATCTTCACACAAATCTTTTATTTTAAGAAATACCTCTACAAAGGATGAAACTTCTAACTCCCCCCCCCCCTGTCTAACCCTAATTAAAATTGTAAAATCTTGAAATTAATTAATCAAAATAAATATAACTTTTTTATTTAAAACACAGTAAATAATTTTTGAGTAATTTATTATTCAGATAAAAAAAATCTGAAACTTATTATTTATAACAACAATATTATCATATGAAAAAGAATTACAGGTTCAATACTTTATTGCTCACAATAAACAAAAAGGAGAGTTATGGTAAAGAATTAGAAGTTAGAAAACATAGCAGTTGGGGGTAAAAACAGCCACAAAATTACTGAGTGAAATTTTAGCCCCAACCCAAGCGTGGATTCTCAGGGGAGGGGGTCATGACCCCCCCCCCTCTTAAGCGACCAAATTTAGCATAAAACTGCATTTTTTGGGTCTAATATTACGAAAAAATTGCAAACACCCCCATTTTGGCTAAAAAATTGCCCTTGCCTGGCTAAAAAACGGACCCTTTCCGAAAATGACCCCACTTAACCACAAGCTGGATCCTCCATTGCCCCAACCACAGTAACAAATATGGTTACTCTTTTTTTTTTCTCTGTGACACCTAAATTAGGAAAAGTAAACAAAGTTTCTGTAATAAAATTCTATTATTACTTTAATGTGAAGTACAATTTTCGTTTGTTCAGTTTTAATACACTGTTCGTCAATGTTTTGAAGATATTTTGTAGTCAAACAAAACAAAAAATCCTCTTGCAATTAGTAACTACTTTTGTGTTAAAAAGTAAAATTTAAATCAACAATGTCGTGAAAGCAAATAAAAATTGTTGACTCATGTTGCAGATTTATAAGGAACACCTATTTCAATGCAAAAATACAATTGTAAAATGAGAAAGTAAAATATGAGAGCAAAATGCACAACATTAATTTAATTGTAATTAGTTATAGCAAGCAAATTGTATGTTAGTACCAAAATGTGGCTTCAATTTGCTTGCTATGTTTAGAATCAAGAACGATTTAACAAGTGTATAGCAATGGTTTTTGACATCATAACAGCCAGTTTTTGTTATCTAGTATTTTACTTGGGTAATTTGCACTCTCGGTGTACTTTAACCTTTAGCATACAGGGTGTTCACTCCTATCGTGGCCCAATAGCTAACTTCTAAACCGTTAGAGATAAGCATATAGTTCATTTTGGAAAAAATCTTTTAATTACGAAAGAAATTTGGGCTACGAAATGTTTTTCAAAAAAATCAAATTTTGAAAGAGTTACGAAATTTTAATTTATATACAGCTCCCCAGTCCTATCAATCATATTTAGTAAAACATTCTTGACACTGTAACGTTTAAAACTAAAAAAAATCACTCTTCTACAACAAAAATTGACGGAGTTATGACGTTTTGAAAAATCAAGATTTTGATGGATTTCATGACGTCATCGAGAGATCGCTTAATGGACCGTATGCGAAATCCTTCGAAATCTTGATTTTTCAAAATGTCATAACTCCATCAATTTTTGCCGTAGAAGAGTGATTTTTTTTTAGTTTTAAACGTTACAGTGTCAAGAATGTTTTACTAAGCATGATTGATACGACTGGGGAGCTGTATTAACTCTTTCGAAATTTGATTTTTTTTTTTGAAAAACATTTCGTAGCCCAAATTCCGTTCGTAATTTAGAGATTTTTTCCAAAATGAACTATATGCTTATCTCTAACGGTTTAGAAATTAGCTATTGGACCACGATAGGAGTGGAAACCCTGTATATTATAACAGAAAAGGTGTACAGTTACCATAACCCAATACCATTTAATCATTGCAAGGGGCCCTTGCAGATGTGTCGAGAATACTATCCTAAAAATTCTAAATTGCATCCTGGCTTTTGGGCAGTTACTCTCTCCCTTACTTTGACAAACTCATATTTCTGGTCCCTTGATTTCTAATATTTTCATCACTTTTTGTATAGAAGTTATGTACTTGTTGATTGGTAGACATTACTGAACTTTCATATTAATATTTAATTTGTGGATTGGAAAAATTTGAACCATACCTATAGAAATACATTTCTTCACTCATTCTCTTGCGATTCCTTGTAGTTTTTAGCTCTGTGTAACATGACGTATCACCAGAACCCGGGCCAGGATATCTGTAAGGTATCACAGCATCCATTTCAGCTTTGTATATAAGAGAATGTTCGTTAAAGACATTTTCAAGCATGATGCAAAACTCCTCCAATTGATGAGTTGTTGATGATATATCTGGCTTACTTCCAATTTCACCTGAGAAATTAAGAACCAGTTAATGCCATTCTTTCTTTTTGAGAAATAATTTATGGAGAATGTATTGAGAATATTATACAATGAAAAACTTAATCCCCTTTTATGGTACACTAGCTGAACCGTACAAAGTATTCGCAATTGACTGCAGGAATGTTTAGTGTAATTTTTTAATTAACAACTGAAATGTTAATTATTTGTTTATTTTTTCCTCATCGTTGTGAAATGAAAAAAAAAGTCATACTTATAAAGTTTGATAAATTATTAAAGTAGTTATGGCATACCCACAAAACACACTTGAGAAATAATATATACGATACTGCAATTTATAACCAGCTAAAATAAACATTTTGTTTTCTAATTGTAGTGCAACAACACAACTGTGGTTCAGAATCATTTCCCAATAAGTTAAGAGATTATATATTAATGGACATTTTGATTATAATTCAGCTGAGGAAATTTAGTCACTAAAAAGTTTTCTGTCCCATGGGAGGATCTGCGATCCCTTGACCTTCACATTATAAGCAAGAAGTTCTAAGCAACTGAGCTATGGGCTACCATTTTGGGAAGCTAAACACTAAGTCAATGCATAATAAAGTAAAAAAAAAAGAATAAATTGAAATTGATGTCTCTATTTTAATAAACTATTTTTTAAAAATTATACTTTGATTGACCATATTAAAGTTAATTTTTTTCCTGATCCTAGCAACAACAAAACTGTTCTTTGAGTCCTACAATGAGTATTGATTATATATATTCATGCAAGGTCGTAACCAGGACTTAGTTTCGGGGAGGGTTTCACCAAACCTATTTCTCGTGAAATCTATAAAGTCAATGAAATTTGATTTCAAGTTCTACACTCTGTTGATTTTTGTTACAATAGATGTTAAAAGGGAAAAAAATGAAGAATGTAAAAAAATGACTCCTCTTTTCAATGATGAAAAATAAAAAATATCTGGATAGATGAGTTTACTCATATACGTGCACTCAAAGGAGTACTTTTGAAATTTCTATCTTACGACACTTTCAGATGTGTTAAAAAAAAGAGTTTGGGTATTAAAATTTTGAAGCATTTTGGTGTTTTTTTTAGTGGTATTAAAAATTTGAAGGGAAAGATGTATTGTTTAGAAATTATTTTTCAAAAATACTATGCAAATAAATACTGCAGAAAAATCAATTTACAATTATTCAATAATGTCAATTTCATTTTCCAAATACAGTTTCAAAGTAAATAAAGAAATTAAAATAAAATAGCAAAATGAATTTTTTCAGGGAGAAACTAAGGAAAGCATTATTGTAATAGTTTTAAAAAATTTCGGAGGGGTTTGAACCCTAAAAACTCACTTCTTAAATACGGTCCTGTATTCATGGTCATTTGGATCAGAATTCTGATGAACTTTTTGTGTCATGGGGATTTGATTTATGTATTCTTTTTTAATCTGCACACTGCAGGTAGTAAATCAATATGCTTACATGTTAAATGGTATACATCGCATGCTGGTCAATGTTGCATGAATCTTTTTCTCCGTGTGCAATATGCGTATAAGGGTGAAACAGTCAAATCTGGTCAAATCAACCTTCGGACATTTTTAGGAAGTGTCATCATTAGCAATGCAAAAACTGAACTGGAATAGTTTCAAAATATGTATTAAACTAACTTATAATGCAATTACATGATAAAATAAATAAATTAATAATTCTTAATGAGGCTCTATTAAACTAACTTTAAATTATTATCTCACATAAGGTTAAACTCATAAGAAAAAAAAGTATGTTTTATGTCAGCAAAACCGTATTATCTTCAGAACATTGAATAAAGTTTTATTATCTTTAATATATTAAATTGCACCCTTTTTTAAGAAAAATATAATTGAAGTTGAGAAGCATTTTGTAATGTTTTATTTTTACAAAATTTTGCTTTAATTATACTCCTGTATTGCTTTCAGAACTGTAACAACTTAAAATGTTCTTTGTAATTTGATGTAATTTCTTTATTGCTGTATTAATAATTTAAAAAAAAGTAAAGAAAAAAAAAACAAAAATGGTATATTTTTCACAGAAATGAAAAAGATTTACGACACCCCCACCTTCCTATACATGAAACGGGGACCCACAATAAAACCATCAGTCTGGATTGACTGAAATATAAACATGATTTTATTGGTATTGGTTTTGTTTCAAGAACCATAATTAATAGCATAGTGCAACCCTGCCATTTCTCCACCTTTCTACTCATACCACTTGTTATTTGCCCAACTTGTTCAATTAAATTTCAACTCATTATCTGTACACTTCTCTGCAATTACAATGTTACTTTATGAGAGTTGGTCGAAGATCACAAAAATGAGCTGACAGTTGAAGAACAAGAGCTGCATAGAGTGAAACAAAAAGAAAGGATTGAAGAACTTTTTTCTGATGAAGAGGGAGGAAGCTGTAGTTGGGACAAACCTAACCTGGCAGTATTGTGAGTGTTCCTATAATCGCAACATTAAGGGGGGATCCTGTTTTAGAAGACTCGAAAAATCGATTTTTTGGGGCGTAGTTGTAGTATAAGAAAAAAGAAGTCTAGCGAGCTTTTTAGATTATTTTATTACGTGTCTGAATATGAAGAAAAACATATTTTTTTGTAGAAAAATATTCACATGCAGCCGATTATATGCACATTCATGCAACTGCTGTTTTCAATCAGTGGGACAGATTGTACTCATAATTTTCATCTAAAACAAGAAAACCAAACACCATTTTAGTTTTCATATATTTTTTCTATTTGAACTCAAAGCATCTCCCTCAAAAAAAAATCTTAATTTTTTTTAGCAAGTTAAAAAAAATTTTTTTTCAACAAAAAGCACTTTTATTTTCAAACCTGAGAAAACATTCAAATTTCATAATTTTTAAAAATTATTTTTAGTTCATACAGAAGAAAAGTAAATGAAATTTAAAATGGTGTTTGTGTGTGTGTGCGTGTTTTTTTTTTTGTTTCAGATGAAAATGACGAGCTCCATCTATCCCGTTAATTCAAAACAGCATTTGCACAAATGTGCATAAAAATCGATTGCATGTGAATATTTTTCTCTAAAAAATGTTTATTCCCATGTTCAGACATGTAATAGAATAATCTAAAAAGTTTTCTAGACTTGATTTTTTTTAGTTTTGAAAAAATTCTAAAAAAAAAAAATGAGTTTTTGAGCTGTCTTAAAGCAGGATCCCCTTTAATATGTTACCGTTACCAGCTTAGACTTGCCCCAACTATAGAGAATGAGTTCCAATGCAGAAATTAAAGACCTTAGTTCACTGGGAGATAGAAAATTGGTACAAATTGTGTAGGAATAATAAGTTCTACTGGTATTTATTTAAAATACTGTAGGCACATGGAATTAAAAACCTACAGATTAATTTTAACTTATGGTGTTTACATCTTTACAAGTAGCAAGATTTTTAAAGACAATAGAAAAATATTTTTAAAATGTTGTGTATACTTTCATTTCAGAAAAAGATAATTACTGGTTGTCATATATTGTTCGAATTTATAACCCCATGACTGAAACGTGAGTTGTTTCTCAGTTGCATTCTTATTTTCTGCTACATCTTCATCTGAATCTATTGCACAGAAATATATGACTCCTTCATATCTTGTAGCACAAATTTCCCATTGAGATCGCAGAGAGCCTTTCAAGTAAGGTGTACACATAATTTTTACTAGTGCACCTCTAACAGTAACAAAATCCGTCTGCCTGCAAAGAAAAAAAAATGTTTGAGAACTACTTAAGGTAAAATTTTCCTCGTAATTATACTAAACATTAGTGCCAAATCTTTTTTAACCAAGGCCTGAAACTTATATTAATATTTGTCTTTCAGGTCAGAACACACACACACGCCCAAATATACACTGTATTACTTTGATGATATAGGGAGGGGAGTGGGGAATCGGGTGCTCTTATCGGGACATTTTTCATAACTTAAAGTCTAAAGAAGAATTTTAAGGTCTCTTTGGTTTCGTCAAAGGGATCATGATTCTTTTTGATTCCAT
>JAXGGA010010673.1:0-45823 GCA_038373865.1 Uloborus plumipes | reverse complement strand
GAGTTTTCTCGGGATAATAATTACCCGCAACTCATACTAGCCCGTGATAACTCGGGATAATCAGGCAAGCGGTTAAATTTTGAATTTTTAAGACTGCAGTTTTGTAATTTTATCATCAAAAAAAAAAAAAAAGGCAATCTCCTCCAACTAATTTTACATCACTAAAAACAGCCTGAATTTTTCAGGCTTCAGCATTTTTCAAAACATTCCAAGGAAGAAAAGCCAAACCTCCCATCTCCTTTAACTCTCCATTTAAACAAAAAAAAGAAAGAAAAAAAAAAAAGAAAAACCTGCAATTACCTTTTTACGTCTTTATTTACGAACAATTTACGACGGTTTTGGAAATTTTTCTAGTACGTGTCTGAGATGTCCTTAGATTACTAAAGCTGTAACCATTTTTAATACTTTAGTGCTGAAAAATTACGGACTGAAGTTCTGATTTAATTTCCCCTGATTTGTTCCCAAATTCCCTGATTATTCCCTGATTTTTCCAGAATTTTTAAAATCCCTGATAATTCCAGGTTTTCCCTGTTTTCCAGGTCTGTGGCCACCCTGTACGTGACACGAGAATCCATTTTGGACGGCTGACATGAGTTTAAAACGGCAATCAAAAAATATGCGTTTGACAGATGACTTTTTTTTCTCTCAAAAATGCAAATATACAAAAGAATTCGTTTCTGTGTGTGTGCGTCTTTTCTGTACAAAGTCGAACCATTTACTCCAAAATGAAAAATGGCACAAAATTCAGTCTTTTCTTGGAATATTAAAAGCACAAGTTCCAGGTCAAAAGTTCAAATTATTATTATTTTTGTAAAATTCAATCTTATGAATTTTTTCGATAGTAAAATTTAAAAAATAAGTAAATAAATAAAAAATAGTAAATTGTTTTCTCACTTAAAAGCGGAAAAAGACCAAAATGAAATGTTCTCGAAAACACTAGAATAATTGAATCCATGAGTTCGAAAATTAATCTCCATCAAAACTAATTTAACAGAGGAACTACATACTTCAAAATTCATGTGACGTAATAGACCTTTTCATTTTTTGCCGTAGAATATGGCTGTTTAATAAAGATTCCATCACTTTCATGGCGTTAGATCACTTCTTGTTTCATTTCAAAAATTAATTAGAAATTGGATATAACTTTTTTGGACAAAAACATTAAAACGTATTTTTCAGTACTTCAACAGGGTTTCACAAATTAAATATTAATATTTTTTCTTTGAAAACTTGAAATGAAACTTATTATATACGTAGAAGAATGTGGAACAAATTGAAACAGTTAAAATAACTTACATGTTTAAAAATGAACAAATTGGAAATTTGCTGCAGATAAAAAACGAAATAATGTATTTTGTGTTACAACTTGCGTTGCAATATTATTTTTCATTTTTGGTAATTGGAATGGAATCAGGGTCGTATTTAGGGGGGGGGGTGAGGTGTTTAAGGTTTAAACCGCTTTCGAAAATTTTCAAAATTATGCCAGAGAATGCTTTTATACACTTTTTTGCTGAAAAAATTAGGGTTGGTTAGTGTAAGTGGGCCCCTTTTTTAGAACAGTTCGTTTTTAAAGCCTTACACAAAAGTTTTAAAGCAACACAGCTTAAATTTTTAACTTATTTTATCTTGGACATTATTAATAGATACAATTTTAGCATTATTTCCTAAACAAATGTTTTAAATATTTTTCACTATCTTATTCTTTACAAAATGGCGTGGGGGACTCACTTACCCCCCCCCCCAGGAAGGGGTAAGCGGGCCACCCTCCATTTATTTATATTCAAAGTGAGCGTACTTTGGAAAGGGGTTTGAGGGTCCTACCTAATAAAGTATCCAAAATTTTAGTAGGGAATATTTTTATGTGTATCCGTTAATGAGATATATCTACTTACATTTAAATGTGTATGGCAGAAAATTATAAAGCGGAATAGAAAACAATTATGTCTCTGAAATTCATTAAAAGCCGTTAGACGTATTTTTTGCTTTTACATACAAATTAATGTTGAATGAACATAATGGAGTCGATCAAAATCAATTTTGGTAAAATAGAAAAAAATTATGAGTCGAAAAAAAATGAAAACTCTTAATGACACCGTCTATTTGAAGTTTTCTGAGGGAGAAACGTTATAATTTCATCCTCAGTTATAATTCTAACATCACCTACATCAAACCAATAAAAAGTGTAGCTATTTCTATTCTTTCTATCAAATTTTGCAGTATTTTATTCATTTGTATCATATTAAAAAATTAGACCTTCATAATAGTTTATGGTTTTCTTTGATGCAAATTTCAAATACATAGTTACCAACTTTGCAGTTTTTGTAGCTGAACCATCAATTTCTTCTAGGCCTCCATAGTTATGTTTCATTTCATCGTAGAAATTGCTTCATCAAAACTGCTCTTCATTTTGAAATCACCATTATTATGAGGGGTCCCACTTACACCATAATGAGGGGACCCACTTACCCTAAAAGAGAAAAACCACGAGGTAAGTGGGACCCCTCCCCTTAAAAACTTATTAATAATACTTTGCATGAAAAATCTTATTGCAATGTGTACTTTAGGTTAAACTCTACAAGAAAACTTAATGAACATAGAAAAAATAATAAAAAATAACATTGAAACACTTCTTTGAAAAATGTTGCTTGAACTCGCAAAAAAAATTTTGTTGAAAACTTTTTTGACATAAATTCTATGATCCAAAAAAAAAGTTCCATGAAACCCAAATATATGCAAAAGGAATCCCTGTGATAAAATATAACATGATCAGTAAAAAAAAGTATAAACTCTATATGTGTATTTCAGTTTTAAGGGGGGTGACCCACTCACCCCTGTGGCCCACTTACCCGAACCAACCCTATTACTGTTTTTTCAATTTTCTTATTAATTTTTCAATTTCAGTTGAAAAATAAAATTTTCCATTATTGACAAAGTAAAAATTAAGCGTAGTATCTGCTGCATTTTTTATTGTACTTACTAGCTGCGTGGCCCGGCGATGCACGGGCTTTCTTAGAAATAAAAGCGATGTCAAGTAGCGCATGCTCAACACTCTCCCTAAATAACCAATGAAAAAATTTACGGTACAATTCCCCATTAGAATAACGGCACCAAACTGCTCATTCTTAATCCAAAATTAACAATAAATTCTAAGGCAGGGATTCAAGTGAAACAGCACTGCGATCGCTTCGAATGCAATCGCTACTGGAAATGAATTACATTATCATCAGCTTAACTTGGCACTGACGTCACTACGAGCGGAGTCAATAAGAGCTCACAAGCAGTCGGCCATCTCCTCTTATTCGCCAAGTAGGCTGTGACGTTTTATCTAGCTCGTTTTTCATAGGCAAACGTCACGATGAACGTTCTAATGTAATTCATTTCCAGTATCAAGAAACGTTCATTTCCAGTAGCGATTACAGTTTGCGATAGCCTGTTTCACTTGAATCCCTGCCTAAGGCAGGGATTCAAGTGAAACAGGCAATCGCAAATTACAATCGCGACTGGAAATGAATTACATTAGAACGTTTCTTGATAAAAACATCGTGACGTCAGCGTGACGTTTGCCTATGAAAAACGAGCTAGATAAAACGTCACAGCCTACTTGGCGAATAAGAGAAGATCGCTGAGTGCTTGTGAGCTCTCAATGGCTCCATTCGTAGTGACGTCATGCCAATTTAGTTGATGATAATGTAATTCACTTCCAGTAGCGATTGCAATTCGAAGCGATCGCAGTGCTGTTTCACTTGAATCCCTGCCTTAATCTATTTGTTGTTTTCACATTTATATGAATAGGAAAAAAATCCCTACTAAAAGCAATTATTTCCGTACTGCTCATTTTTCTTGTAAAAATAACAAAACATTCTAAGCGAAAAGGTTGTTTTAGAATTTGGATAGTAGCCAAAATAACTGTTTGCTAAAAATAATTACGTAGTAGAACTTAATTCATTAACAGATATTCAAAATGGCAACAGAAATAAAAAAAAGTATTGATTAGAATAAAAGAAATTACGAAAAATATGGTTTTAGCAATTATAATTCAGAAAAGAAATTCCAACAAAAAACCATCATTAGAACTAAAGAGCACCACATTTTCAAATGGCAACAGAAAAAAAATGAAAGTCTTACTAAAAACAATCGTTAGAACTTTATTATAACCCGTATTCAAAACGGCAGCGTTTTCTTTTTCTTTGATTTGGAGAAAGTAATTTTTTTCCCTTCAAAAATGGCACTAATGGCAAAAGCAATTTAAGAATTTTATTTTGCAGCACTCAAGCCAAAATGGCAACAGATAGAAATCATTAATGAAATTTTTTTCACGCGCAGACGATTGTCGATTTTCAATTAAAAATTTTATTCCGCTTTCTTTTAAAAGCCCGTATCTTTTTTTCAGGGGGGATATACATTTGTAGATTTGGACACCGTAGGAAGGAAACTTTTCTAAAAGGTATTTTTTGCGTTCTTTCGAATGAGACCAAGATCGAGAAAATCCGATAAGTATTTCGCTAGATAGAGCTATTTTGAAGTCCTTTCTTCGAAATTCGAACGGATCGGTACTTTTTCAAAAACCACACTATGATCCTTCCCGGGTGCCCAAGTATCTCCCTGTCAAATTTTGTCCGGATCCGACGCAAACTGTGGATTTGTATAAGGTTCACACACACACACACACACATATATACATAAACATATCGCACCCTTGCTACAAAAGTGCTACAACTCAAAAAACTACGTTTTCCAGGAATTGCAAAAAACTGTTCCCGGGCTGACTAGGCACATTTTAGTATTTTTGAAATTGTCAATTTAAAGACCGATACATCTCAAACTATGATCGTTAGTCATTGTTTTAGTCTCTACGACGGCTGGACGACAACTCAAGATGTGGCATTTCAGTGGAAGGAGTCCTAGGCATCTTGATAACGACAAAACGCTATAACTTTCCTTTGGCGGCTGATTTTTCAATGCAACTTCTGGCTCTTTTGAAGATTGGTAGAGACGTGTAAACTACGTCTAATGACGGTCATAACTCAAAAATTACAATTTTTGAGTTGTGGCACTTTTGTAACAAGGGTGCGATATATACAGGGTGTCCACTCCAATCGTGGCCCAATAGCTAATTTCAAAACCGTTAGAGATAAGTAAAAAAAAATCACTCTTCTACCACAAAAATTGACCGAGTTATGACGTTTTGAAAAATCAAGATTTTGCATTGTTTCACGACGTCATCGAGAGATCGCTCCCTCGATGAAATCTTGATTTTTCAAAACGTCATAACTCGGTCAATTTTTGTGGTATAAGAGTGATTTTTTTTAGTTTTAAACGTTACAGTGTCAAGAATGTTTTACTAAATATGATTGATAGGACTGGGGGGCTGTATAAAAATTTAAATTTCGTAACTATTTCACAATTTGATTTTTTGAAAAACATTGAATAGACCCAAAATTCCTCTCGTAATTTGGAGATTTCTTCCTAAATAAACTATATGCTTATCTCTAACGGTTTTGAAATTAGCTATTGGGCCACGATTGGAGTGGACACCCTGTATTCTCTGTTTTATTTACATTTATTACAAATATCATTTCTTACAGAACATTTTTTCCTTTTAATTCTGAACACTGCGAAAAAAATGCCAAGACTCTTCCAACTTGAAAGTGCCAAACTCTATATTTAACACATTTTATTAGTGTACAAAAATAGAAGTTTCAGAAGTATTACTTCAAATGCGCGTATATGATTAAACGCAGCTATTCTTTTGAGTGATTAATACAGAATACTCAACAGTGGCTAAGTGAAGTTATGCAGTTTAAACCTTGGTTTCCCAGAACACGACAATCGTCGCCGACGCCGGACGCGACTGCACGCTGGAATCAGAACCAGTTTGATTGGAGCGTGGCGTGAAGAGACGTCAATCTGCGGCTCAGGCGCATGTGCAGAAGAAGGCGGCGACCATCGCCTCGCCAGAGATCGACGATTTCCCTCCTAGGAAACCAGAGCTTTACACATCATTGAAAAAATACGCGATTTTTTTTTATATTTTTCATCTTCATGCCCTTTAAGCATCTATTGTAACAAGAAGTTTATAAAATTTTATTGACCAATTGATGATACAGATTTCACGAGAAATGTGTGTAGTAAAAAACTTCTTGAAACAAAAGTCTGGCTATAGCCCTAAATAGGATGTATAACGTTCTTCCATTTATCCTTTTTTTTCTCCCCAGTCCCCCGAAAAGCATTACATCCAGGTTTTACAGAATAACTTTTTTCTGTAGAACTCTGAATTTCTCAAGACGAGCTCAAATTGTTGGCCACATCATAATAACTCAGACGGTTGTGCCACAAATGGATAAGTTACAATTTAAAAGCTTTTTCTTTTAAAAGCCGAGAAAGCCAAACAATTTACAGTTTTTCCTGCGCCAATAAATAAAATTTTTCCAATATTGATATAGTTCAAGGAACTTCAATAAAATCAATATTTATCCCTTATTTACACCTCTCCAGCCTCCTCACAGCATTATGAATGAACAAAAAAAAGTGTAGGCGCTTTTCCCTTTTTTTAGATAACAGTATTTTTTAATACACTCCAAAGATGAGATGAGATGCTTCAGTGCTGCTGTCATCTAAGTACGTGAGAGATAAGACAAAGGTGCAAAACATACTCCATTCAACTACTAGCAAGCATAGTCGGGGAAAAATTGATAAGCCACGTTTTTAAATTGCATTCAAAGATTTTTTTTTTCCCGTTGGCTTCTCGCGTGGGAGTTTGTTTCCGCGTCAGTTAATCAGTTATTGATGGCTTGCCAAACGTCAAATTTCACTTATTTAACAGATAATAAACGTCACATTACGGAAAAGAAAGGAAGGATAAAAGCATTTTTTTTTTTTTTTTTTTTTGCTTTTAAAAAAGGATTTGATATGCAGATTCATTTCTTTTATATGACATGGTAAAAAATATATAAAAAATTTGTAATGTTCTACTCAATAGTGTTCCATTTTCGCTACAGCGTCTTACTCATCCTACCTAAAAGTAAGGGGTTTGGAGGGGTGATCGCCCCCGCCCCTACGAGAACCTTTTATGTTAGGCCATATTGTCACTCTCAGTATGTTAATGTTCTAACTACGCTTGTTCAGTTCTCAGGGCAGCCCACGATGTAAACAAGAAGTTCTGTCAAGAACTAAACGAGCCTACTTTCCCGTACATCGACATCGGCATTAGCATCTGATCAATATTCTCTTGATTATCTGAAACTAAAAATTATGTCAAACATATCTTTATAGCACTTAAAGCTGATTTCTGAAAGCAAAATATACCCCTCTCATCAGATAAAATAGACACGTAAAAAGTAAATAAACGAGTCAATAAAGTTTTGTCGCACCTTTTAAAGAATGTAACTGTTATAGTTCTTCCGTAGAAAAATTCCACAATCGTTTTCAAAAGAAAAAAAAATAAATAAATAAAATAAAAGTACAAAGAACTTCAAAACATATTTTATCAAAGAAAGAAAAAAAAGTCGTTCGTTAATAAAATGTCTTGAATTTCATTTTTAATCCGTTGCCAGTTGTTAAATATAAACTAGCTGCGTAGCCCGGCGTTGCACGGGCTGTAATGTAGTGAAGGCAGTTTGAGAAAACTACTCGCCACCAAGGCGGCTCGCCTTTAAAGAAATGAGGAAAGTTTAAACAGTTTACTCGCCGTCAAGGCGGCTCGCCTTTACAGTAGCGAGGAAAGTTTCAATTCACTACTCGCCGCCAAGGCGGCTCGCCTTTAAAGTACCAAGGAAAAGTTTAATAAACTACTCCCCGCTAAAGCGGCTCGCTAAAAAGCTTTCCTGCATCAAAGAATCAATCGAATTATTTGCACATGCTTCCTCAAAAATAAAGACGATGTCAAGTAGCGCATACTTAGCACTCTCCCTAAATTACAAATAAAATTCCTTTCCAAAAACAATTATTTCCAAACCGCTTTCTTCCGGTAAAATTAATTGCAAAATTCTAAACGAAAAAGTTCTTTTAATATTTGGATCGAAGCCAGAAAAAGTCCCTTCTAAAAACAGCAATTGCAATTTTATTTAAAAACATATTTTCAAAATGGTACCTGAGAAAAAATATGTCATTAATAATTAGAATAAAAACAATTGTTAGAACTTTGTTATAACACGTATTTAAAATGACAATGGAAAAAAATAACACTCTTTCATTTTAAAAAGTTCAATTTAATTAACGTTTTAATTTAGGGCCGAATTCAAGTGAAACACCATTGCAGTTGCTTCGAGGCGATCGCATATTGCAACCGCTACTGTAAGTCGAATTCAAGTGAATTCGTTTCACTTGAATCCAAATTTTGGAATTTGCGATTGCATTGGTGAGTTGCGATCGTCCGTGTTTCACTTGAATTCCTGCCTTAAAATCGCAACGGAAAGAAATAAATATCTTGGAATTTTAAATAGTTCAATAATTTAATTAACGTTTTAATTCAAAATGGCAACGGTAAGAAAAAATGTCTTGGAAGTTTAATCATTTATTAGGCTTAATTGCTTTAAATTTGACTACTTATTAATTGATATCTTCGCTAATTAAAATCGTATAATTATATAGATTGAAACTAATGAAGCCCGAAAAATTACCTATCTATCGGTACCTGGTTCGACTTTCAGTTCATTGGCGTTCAGGAGAAAGAAGCGTGACATAGAAAGTTAGAAAGATACTCAGTTTTTAATATAAGTAGATGAGGAATAAAATGCTCTCGTGAATGAAAAATTTTTGTTGACAAAAAAAAAATCGTCTGATAAAAAAAAATAATAATAAATTAAAAAAAAAAAACAAATAAATAAATAAGCAAAAAATCGTCTGCCCAGTCAGTCATTTTTTCTGAGCCTGCATTTCCGCCATGTTTGCGGAGTCGGAGTCGGAATCAGAGTCCTCACAGAAGATTATTTAGAAAAGTACTTTACAATACATTATTTATCAAAACCATTTTCTTACAAAGTTAGTTTGAAGGAAATCCGCCTTGAAGTTCAGAATCAACATTCAATTTAAATTTCTCTGTAGGCGCTCATGTTAAAATTTTTTCTGAACGGTTCATCATTGAAGGAAGAATGGTTCAAATTGAAAAGTGAAATATAGGAATGAGCCTCTCCGAGATCTTTCGAACAAAAAAAAGTTTATTCAATTCGGACGGTTCACTTAAAAGTTATTAGGTGGGGAAAGGTTGTTTGAACAATTCAATGTTGAACGAAAAAAATGTTCAAATTGAAAATTCAAATACGGTAATGAAGCATCCTTGCCGAGATCTTTTGAACAAAAAAAAGTTTGTTTAAATCGGACGGTTCACTCAAAAGTTATTAGGGGTGAGAGCTTGTTTGAACAATTCAATGTTGAACGAAAAATTGTTCAAATCGAAAATGTAGATACGGGAATGAAGTATCCTTGAAAAGATCTTTCGAACCAAAAAAAGTTTGTTCAAATCGGACTGCTCATTCAAAAGTTAGTATCGCGGGACCGGTTGTTTGAACGGCTCAAAGTTGAACCAAAAATTGTTCAAATCAAAAAATCAAATATGGGAATGAGCTGTACTCGCCGAGATCTTTCCAACAAAAAAAAGTTCGTCCAAATCGGAATGTTCATTCAAAAGTTATTAGGGGGGGACAGACAGACCGACCGACAGACCGACCGACACACAAATTCCCCATCTCAATACCCTACTTTCAAATTTTTAATTTTTCGATATTTATTTCATTTTTTTGTTTCTTTTTGACTTTTTTTTACTTGGCGATATTTTTTTTTACTTGGCGATATTTTTTGGACTTGGCGACATTTTTTAGATGCATTAAGCCAATTTTAATGCTTTTTTCGTCTCTTTTATTTTTAACCGGAAAGTAGGCTAAAAAAAGGACACTTGTTAAAACACACTACGTGCAATGTCGCCGGACACCTTGTCCAGTGGTCAGAGAAGTTTGCCTGGGATAGGGAGGTTACGGGTTCGAATCCCGACTCGAGCATGGATGTACTTTCGCTCTCTCCTATCCCTTTCCTTTACTTGTGTGAATGAGTGCGTTGTGAATTGTTGCCTGCCCTATAAACGAGTCTTTATGGCAGGTGTGTAGTAGGGTGTATCACGAAATTTTTTCTTTGGAAATTCAAAATTTCAAGTTGATAAAAAGTTGTCAATATCTCCATATATTATTTCTCTAAGCCGAATCCTATACCCGGTCGAAACTCGCTCATTTCTTTATCGAATTGCAAGAAAATTTATGATTTTGAAGCTTATCCCGCGGGCTATTGACGAAAATTAGACCCACCCTCTAAAAAGTGTCGGTTCGTTTTTTATTCGAACTTCAATTTTTGGGCACAAAATTGACTCTATCTAGCGAAATAATTGTCGTATCGTCTCCATTTTGATTTCATTCGAAAGATTAAAAAAAATGCGTTCTTTAGAACGTTTCTCCGCTAGCGCCGCGTAACGACAATCTCGAAAATCCACGTTTAAGCGACTTATAAGCGATTGAAGTTTGAAAAAGTTAAATTTTTTGCTCAACTGTTAAAATCGTTTTACCATTGTTGTTCAAATCAATTTTAAATGCGACATTTCAAGTCAAGGCTTAGCTCGGTAAACCTTAATTGTAACTTTTATTGTTTCAAAATACTATGGTAGTTTTGCGATAACGTTAGTATTTAGTTTAGTGGTAGCCTTGGGTATTTGATTTTAATATAGGGTATCACTTTTGTAGTAGTTGTAAAAGTGAACGTGTCTTTGATCTCTTTGAAAAGTTGTCAGAACGACGGCAGTTGATGGCGATGTTGTGCAAACGTACAAGATTTTACAATACAAGATTTTTCAAAGATACACATCCAATCGAGGACTGAAATCTTTGAACCTGAATAACTCAATTTTAAGTTTAGAGTTTTTATTTTATTTCATTTTATTTATTTATTTTTTTTTTTTTTTGCGGAATTCCGCACGGGTCACCTAGTATTCACATAGTTACCGAAAAAATTATTTTTAAATTGAAAAATATTTAGGTATGCCAGGATTACCTTGAAGTTTCAAGGTTTTCGGTAAAAACGATGATTTAAAAAAAAATGTATAAATTATGTGTAAAGCAAAAATAATTATTTAAGTGCAAAAATGGATTACTTAAGGAGTTCTCTATCAATAAAAAATGCATGGAAGCTAAAATTTATCTTTTAGGTTTCCAAAAATAGTTATGAAAAACCTCACATTTTAGCTAGTCAGTCATATTTTTGGAATATTTACAAATAGGGTGTATCACGAAATTTATTTTTTTGGGAATTTAAAATTTCAAGCTGATAAAAAGTTATCACTATATTCACATTGTTACTAAAAAATTATTTTGAATTTGAAAAATATTTAGGTCTACCAGGATCAAATTGAAGTCTCAAATTTGTTAGTAAAAACGATGATTTTTTTTTTTTTTAATGTATAAATAATGTGTAAAGCAAAATAATTCTTTGAGTGGAAAAATAAATCAATCTCCCTATTTCAAAGAGCTGTACTTCAATGTTTGTACTATTAATACAATAATAAAAATGGTTCGGTAGGATTGGTGAATATTCTAAAAATCTGAATGACTAGCAAAAATGTGAGGTTTTTCATAACTATTTCTGGAAACCAAAAAGTTGAATTTTATTTCAAATGCATTTTTTATTGATAGATTACTCCTTAAGTAGTCCATTTTTGCACTTAAATAATTATTTTTGCTTTACACATAATTTATACTTTTTTTAAAAAAAAATCATTCTTTTTAATAAAAAACTTGAAACTTCAAGGTAATCCCGGCAGAATTAAATATTTTGAATTTCAAAATAATTTTTTTTTTGATAACTATGTGAATATAGTGACAACTTTTTATCAACTTGAAATTTTGAATTTCCAAAAAAAATCTTTCGTTATACACCCTAGTGTATAGTGCTAAACCGGACTTTCATCTTAATGGTGCTATTAAAAACGGAAGCAGTACCTATTCGACCCTAATCGAATAGATTCATCGACTCAGACTCGATTTCCCGAGTGATTTCAGCAACAAGTGCAATGTCAACTAGTACGTTTTGAACATCACAGTACTTTCATAAAACAATTGAAGGGGCAAGTGGAAAAAGGTGACATGTGACAAGCTGAGTTTTACTTACTTTTTACCATGGATGAAGGTGTTGAGGTAATATTTTTTTTTTTTTTTTTGAAAACTTTTTCTAGAAATTAAAAATATTGTCAGACTAGCTGACCCGGCGAACTCTGTTTCGCCTTAAAGGCAATAAATAAGAAAATTTTTGAATTTATGAAGTTTTTTATTATTAGAAAATACAAACAAAAAATTAAGTACCTACATTAATCATTCATTATTGTTTCTGTATTTTAGTACATAGGTTGCTGCTCACTAAAGTACCTTCTGATGCACAACATTTTTTGTTTTATTATCAGGCGCAAAAACAAACAACGCAGATGGTCTTTCGGCCCGTGGACATGCCACATATGATTGACCATGGGAAAAACAGTGATGTTCTAGAATCAAGCCACAAACTTTTAAGGATTGGCCTTGTGATTTGTTGATGGTCATGACAAATGGAAATTTGTCAGGACGGATCGGAAATTTAAGTCTTTTAAATTCAAACGGCATATCGGTTAGGATCAGCGGGATCCTCGGAATGAGCAATCGTTTCTGACAGCTTATCACATATAAATTTCAAGAGAAGTAACGCGTTTGTTTTTAATTTATTTCACAAAAAAGTCAAATAACACTCAACGCACAGCAAACTTACAACCTGTTTACTGCGCTCCGGAAGCTGCCAGAACGAGTGTTTTATGTCGCTCAGCCATAGAGGTGTCAAAAAAGTCTTCGTAAAAAGGCGAAGTCAATAAGACATTTTTTTCTATTTATATAACTGACACACATAAATTATAGCCTATGTCCGTTAGGGTGGGGCGAAAAATAAAAAGTTTTTCAGATCAACTTCTAATAGTTGCCAAAAGTTGTCTTTGGTGATCGTTAGCTTTTGTGCAAAATTTAAAAAAAATCGGGTAATATCTTCAGGGGGCGCTGCGATCGCAAAGTTTCACCATAGCTTTGTTATGGATTTTATGGTTAAAATATCAAAAAGAATGCCTTTAGCTAGTCTCTTTGCGTATTTTTACTCAAAAAATGTTTTCATGCATTAAAAGCATATGAAATGACTCGCAAACATTATTTTATATGATATATTTACATTTTAAAAAAATCACTTTTTTTCACGTTTTTGTTTCTTTTTAAATGCTTGAAATATAAATATATCATATAAAATATTTTTTGTGAGTTATTTCATATGCTTTGAATGCATGAATATGTCTTATGAGTAAAAAATGCAATGAAATTAGCTAACGGCATTATTTTTCATATTTTAACCATAAAATCCATAACAAAGCTATGATAAAGCTTTGCGATCGCAGCGCCCCCTGAAGATATTAACCGATTTTTCTCAAATGTTGCACAAAAGCTAACTATCACCAAAGACAACTTTTGGCAACTATTAGAAGTTGATCTGAAAAACTTTTTATTTTTCGCCCCACCCTAATGTCCGTCTCCTGGCTCTAAGCTACCTACCCACCAATTTTTAGCCATATCGGTACAGCCGTTCTTGAGTTATAAATAGTGTAACTAACACGACTTTCTTTTATATACATATAGATATCGCCTTTATTCACTTGCCCCTTTAACGGTGTATGTGAGTTAACACAATTGAACATACACTAATCTGAATTTGTGTAAGTCGGCGAAATTCAAATGTCACATATCACCTTTATCCACTCGCCCCTTCAAATGTCACATATCACCTTTATCCACTCGCCCCTTCGTGGATAGTTTGAAGTCCTGACTTTTTTCGTTCAATTTCATGTTGGAAAAATTCTTTTATTTCTTTGGCACTGAATATTCACCTGGTGGTGTATCATTTTACATTTAACCTTTAGCCAACGGCGGTACAACAGTTGTACCAGCAAAAAGTGTTCTCTGGCTACGGCTCTGGTACGACGTCTGTACCAGTCCTTTCCTTCCCCTACTCAGTTACTTCTCCGAGCTGATAATCCTTTCACACACGCCCATATCGGAGAAGTTCAATGAAACTCACTACTCTCCTTTTCGGGGTCTGTCAATCAAAGGCATTTGGCGCGGTTTTGCCCTCCAGTGAAGGGTAGGGTGGCGAATTTTCGAAAAAAAGGGGAGAAAGAGAAGAAAAAGTAAAATAATTGAAGGAAAGAAAAATTCTAGAAAGCATTTTTCTGTTTGTTAATAACCTAATAATTAGGCTGTCCATAATTCATGACAACACGTTCTGTCTATTGTTTTGTAAAAAAATAAGGGTAAATTGACTGCAAGAGATCTTTTAAAAATAAATGATAATGGAACTGCTTTTGAAAACGAGCCTTACTTAGTATTCTAAACTATATAGTTGTTTTTCAGAAAAAAAAAACAGTCTACAATAATATCCACCCGCACTTTATGTGATTATTATAACCGATAGTTACTTGTTACCATTCCTATTTTTACGAATGTATGGAAAAACATTCTGAAATTAAAAGAAAAATTCACCAAGACCGGTTCTAAATTGGACTCCAATTTAATATGAGAAAAGTTTACAACTGAGAATATTTTGCTTTGAAAGTTAGACTAAATATTCTTTTTTCTTTTTCTTTGCTAAAAAGAAGTGATAAATTGCCTAAACTCAAATAATTCCATGAGAATTGATTCCTTATTGGAGGAAAACCATATAAACCTAATATTTGAGATTTTAGAAATTAGACATAAATTTCATTGATGTGTTTCTTTATGTCGTTAACGAATGCTGTTTCAGTGAAAAGAGAGAAGGGCTAAGGATATACTGAACAGACTAGTAGGTACGAAAATCTTTACAAAAAAAAACCCTTTTACAAGCTATTGTTTTAAAGAAAAGAATCAACAAAATAAGAATAAAATTCAATTATTTTGTTTAAGGTTTTATTAATGGGTCAATAATTCGGAAACTTAAGCTAAGCTCAAAATATTGTCTATAAAAATAAGTATAAACGTATTTTTATTAACACCAAAAACCGGGTTCATAATTGCATTTTCATTAGGTTTGCTTATGTAATGTTTGCATTGAACTTATGTATGAAATCGAAATGAGCGATTTTATTATGGAGTGAATTCTTTTCTTTTCTTTCTTTCTTTTATTTTTATTATTATTTATTTTATTTATTTATTTATTTATTTTTTTTGATAGTTTTTTTTTAAAAATAGAATCGTCACTAAAGACTAATTTTTTATTTCAAGGATTTTGCAAGTATTTCATGCTGCGAACATTAGTTTCATTTAGTCAGTGTGTAAACAGGCTCGTCATTTAGAGAGGGAAATCACCCCCTTATGATAAATCAATGTATTTATATATATGTGGGAGTGGTTTTTGTTGTTTTTAGATGCAATAATATTGAAAATGTACCCTTTGCCCTCGCCTAGAAAATTTTTAAATGATAGGTCCGGGTAGAAACTTGTAAAAAAAATTAAAATAAATTAATTATTTCAAATTTTCGGTCTTTTTCATGTTATATGTATTTATTATTATTCTTTAACTGTGCGCTTTCTAATTGATTTAAAAATATTTTCTCCTTATTGCAAGCTTCCTTCAAAGCAATGAATAAAAAAAATAAAGCAAGTGTAAAGAGTCATTGGAGCCACTATAACATGACTAATTTATTACGAACACCTGTTCATTCCGAATACAATGAGATTCAAATGCCTGCCTATTTTCTTTTAATTAATTCTTATGCTTGGAATTGTGTTTATGCAAGTGAAAAAGCTGAGGGGGGGGGGAGAGATTAGTTTCCCATTTAGTCATGTTTAAATAATTTTGGCTGATCTTCTCTTACTTACAAATAATAATGCACTGAGCAATGACAATGTCCTATAGAGATAATACACACACAGGAAACGTTGAAAGGACGAAAGAAGTTAGAATGTAACACATATTTGCACAGATATTTTTCTTGTGCATTGTGAAGGGAGCTAAAAGTAATCCTTCTACAATTACAAGTGCTATTTCGAGCACAGAAGAAAGATTAAATGGGGATATCGGTTCTGCATTCTGTTAGATTTTATGCTTTGGTTTGAAGGGAGTCTCTTATTCTCACACTCGACAGTGATTGACTTTGAAACGCCTCTAGGAATTTTCTATACAAAAAGGATGCCTTGCATGCTCAAAAGGATAGATAAGCGCTAAAGACCTTTATGTCAATGAATAAGGTATTTATGCTTATTCTTCTCGCACCTATTCAGAGAATCAAACTAAGGAACTGTTCGCTTTTATTGTGGTTTTTTTCTTGGATGCACGTATTAGCGTCAACATTTTTCTGAATAGTCAAGCTGAAATACAAAGTTGCTCTCAGTCACTTGAGTCTAAGGTACTCCACATTGTATTTATCATTTATTTAGACTAAGTTGAACCCGATTTACTACCAAATTTCAGCGCGTAGATAAAGACTTCTGGCATTCATTGAATCCAGTGGTCTGCCTCACAAACAGTTTGCTATACTTGTTATTTCGTTGTTGTTACTTTTCAGTATCTAAGACAGATGAAAAAATGTCATTTCGGTGATTTTGAGACAAAGGAAAGCAAATGTATTTAATGTAAATATTAGCTTCAAATGTAGTTCACATAATTTTGGAAAGCATAATATCTATAAACAAACTAAGTTCTGTTGTGAATTTTTCACTGGATCAGTTTTGTGTGAGGAGAGCACATACAACATAAGCATGTTTACTTTTATAATTCAAAATAATAAAGTCAGCAAAAAAATAAGAAAATTAGAAAAGAGAGATGATATAGAATAACTTAATTTGTCTGTACAATAAACTTAAAATGCTTTAAATTTATCTTTACTATGCACACATACTACATTATTACTGAATTACAGTTGAAGCAGCTTAATGGAATATCGATTAAAGGAATATCCCGCTTAATGAAATAATTTTCTAAGATCCCAAACCATTGCAAATTGTTTCTGTGACCTCGGATAATGGAATATCCCGATTAATACAATATTTTTTTGCTGCAAACTAGCAATTCAATTAGGCGGGCTTGACTGTAACGAGTAAGACTGTTTTTAAAATATGAAGCATATTTTAGTATACACACTATTATACATACGAGTTTCAAAGCTGCAATCGTTTTTCGCGTTATTTAAAAGTGAATATGATCATCTATTTTATCAACTAAAATTATGACATTATGAGTGTTTTGAAAAACATTATTTTGAAGAAACAACTAATTGCTGATTAAGTTGAATGTAAGTTAGCTAATATTTTCAGCTACTTTACAGTACTAATTACGTTTTTAGTATGTCGACTTATTTTGAAAAATGCGTTTAGAGCAATGTTTTTCGGAGAACTCCAGAAAAAAAAAAATTCTAATCAAAGAATAAGAGATGGCTAGCCAAGTAGTATCCCCCTAAGGTAACCCTTTATTGCGGAGCGAACGGCCATCACAGTGGACGTCGTCCCCTTTGTGCTGCTTTCGGTTGGGGGGGAATGAATTAAGAAAGCTGTGAGCCGTGGGGAGGACGAGAAAGATACAAGTGTAGTTGCCGTTGGCTAAAGGTTAATACACTGCCTTTTGTACATTTTTCCTGGCTGTAAAATAACAGCCTTGTTCTATAACTTTAGCTCGCAGGTAATGAAGATTTTGCTGTCCTGAATTGACATGGTCTCAGTATTTTTTTAAATGCTTTCTAGCATCATTTTTAATTCATGCACATTAAAGAATAAATGTGTTTGTGAAAAAAAAGTAGTAAATTTTATCAAACTCTTCCCCCTCAATATTTAAAAATGTATTTGCAGTTTGTCTTTCTGATTAAAACTGCCCAACCAATTAATTAATAGATTGCTGTAGGTATTGTATTAGCTGCAGCTTATATTCTTATAAGCTCCCAACTTAAAGCTACATTGTCATACTTTTCTTATGCACATTTTATCTACATTTTGTCACATAAATTCGTATTTATTAAAAATTTAATTCTGACACAAAATGGTAATGTTCGAATAGATGAAATTTGTGTGCTGTTTAGGATAAATGCTAGGTTTTAGATATGATACTCAAATAGTTACATTTTAACAGAACTATAATCTGAATTCTATAATGTTTCAAAAGTTAAACAATTAAAGTTAGATATGTTTGTAGTAGGAATATACAAAGTGTTCACCAAATTCTAGTGGAAGAAAGAGAAAAAATTTGGCAACGGCCTATTTCTTGCTTTTGTATGCAGTACGATTGGACAAAAGGAGATTTATGTTTGTCATTTCGGACGGAAAGGGATACAGTTTCTTGCATTATAATGGAATGGCAGAATAATGAAAAAAGATTTACCGTAGTTCAAGAAGTAAAATTGATGATTTTGTGGAACCATGACGAAAATTCAACCCAACTAGTCAACAATGTTCCTAATGTAGCAAACGTCAAAAGTGGCACATTTGTCCTCTTTCAGTTTCAAAAAGCGGCCCAAAAGCAGACCTGATTCTACTGTCTGGGTATGTTGGTTATCACTTCTTCAAAATGAAGAATTAAGAGTGATGTTTAATAACGTTTCTGGAGAAGATAACGCTTTGTTTCAACTATGGGATAATTATATTGATTGCTTTCAGTTTAACTAGATATTTACAATTTTGCTCCATCCAACTTCGAAAATAAACGAATGCCGTAGTTCCTTTTAGTTGAATCAAGAAATAGATGTGTGCAAACATAAATGAAATATATATTTAATGCATCATAATGTTCACAGAAGGAAATATTAAGTTGTATTATATTTTCAAAGTAACATAATATTTCATGCAATAGTTTTCAAATTTGACTTCTGTTTTTGAAAGCTTTTTATTGAGCAATGACAAATTGCTATATGTTTTCTTTTTGGTCCTCAGACATCGTCATCTGAAAGAACATACTTTTGCTTTTTGTTGCATAATGCTTTTTAGAGTTTGAGTTTCGAATTAATTAAAAAGCTGTCAAATGAAAACTTATGAAAACATATCATTTGATGCTAACCCCCCTCTCCCCCATGTATTTGGTTCTGTAAGTGTTCCGAATATGAAGGTCGACACAGATATAGATATAGCTAGGATTTTATCAAGGAGTAAAAATACATCCTGATATTGTTTAGAAGAGTGAACTTGATTTTGAAGGAATTAATTATTTTGAAGGAATTAACTGCACAACAATAAAGACAATGATTATTGTGATCAATTCCATTAATAAAGTAACTTTTTAGATATTAAATGAAAGAGGGCAGGAAAAGAAGCAGTGTATTAGTTTTTAACCCATTAACGCCTAGCGTCCCTTTTTAGGGACGGCTCAAAAAGTTTGTCTGAATTTACCAAAAATGAACATTTCAACCAAATAATAGTGTTCAATTATCACTTTGGTATTGTTTCAATTCATTGTTAACAGATTGCAGCACATAACCATTGTAAAGTGTGTTCTGTAGCCGTTTTATTATAATTCTTAACAAGAATTACATCGTTCACAATCTCTAGAACAAAAAGCTAAGTTTTTAAAATTATTCTCAGCTCCCCAGTTTATGTTAATTACTGCTTTTATTTCTTCTTATATGTCTTTTTAAATATTATATCATTGAAAAAAAAAATAGTAAAAAAAGTATGTTCCCTCTAGTACGTAGCGTCCTTTTTTAATGACGATTTTTCTTTTTTTAATAAAAAAAAGTATATTTTTTGCATGATATTTTTTTTAATTATTTTTCCTGTCCATTACACATTATTTGTAACCACTATACAAAATATCTTTGGAAAAAAAATGTCAGGCATTAATGGGTTAATATTTAGAATGTTTGACACTTCGAATTTATAAAAGAGAAAAGAACGAAACAAATGTAAGATTTTTAGGCCTCCATAACTGCCTCCCCCCCCCCTCCAAGCCGCCATGTCCATGATGCTAAATATTTTCCCAAAATACAATTGCGTGGAAACAAGCTTAACTAAATTTTTGAGACTCCATTCCGATTTTCAGCACGTGAAATACGTTTGTAAAAACATTAACAATACCTCTGGCTCTACCTTTATGCTATTTGCCACGTCCTTAAAAATTTTCTCAATCATCTAAGATCATTTTACAAACCATTAAACGCAAATAGTCAATTCCCCCCCCCCCCCCCTTTATAGGCTGTAATATTTTACTACAGACGCTGAAACAATGTCTTCAAAAAGATGTAAGTACCCTGAACGGACATATCCCATCAACTCACACTCGTCTTTTGCCATTCTAGCTCCATTTTCATTTCTAATTGAAATAACTGCACAAGAGTCATTAAATCCACCGAATCGAATAAACATCGCATCGAATATCAAAACAGAAAACGACGCTTGTTGCTCGTAAGAAATCGTTTGCCCGGAAGGTAAAAAAAACCTCCTCGCCATACCAATTTGGATAATTGAATCATTTAAATAATTACGTAATAAATCTACTTGATATCGAGGAGGTATAAGGAGAAAAACGGAATGGATTTGATTTCTCATATTTCGTAAACGCTCGCAGATGTTTAGTGAAACAGGTCGATATCCGATTTTTGCTTATTCTATACGACCTTAACGTGCTATTGCGTTAGTATGTAAAGGGAAACATAAATTTTAGCGGTTATTGAAATTCAATATTCTGCTTTAAAAACAGATGGTTAAAGAAGCAAGATTAATTCAACAGCCAAATATACCAGTCATTCAGGTATTTACAAAATCGGATATTTTTCATTAGGATGTGTAAAAGTCAGTTTATAATCTCATATATTATTTCGCTGTCCCGTTTTCTGTTTCTTTGGGAGAACCTCTTAATTTCTTTATAAAAATTCATAATGTACACCTTATTTTAAAGCTTATTGTGCTGGCTATTGGCAGAAATTCGACCCACTGTCTTATTTTGTTTCTTTTCTGTGTGTGTGCCAAAAAAAAATCCTATTTTTTATTTCACATTACTTCAATGAATAGCAACCGAAAACTAAGACGCAGTGGCGTTGTTGGGTAGAGCGTTGCGCTAGAAACGCGAATCTCTTCGGCTGGATGCTGCTCTTAGGGCCATGCTCCACATCAGCGTAAAACGCGACCGAAACTGAAGGCAAAAACCGAAAATCCGGGTACTTTCCATAGGAACACCATTGAATCCATTTTACGCTTCTGCCTATTTTTTCTGCTTTACGTCGATGTGAAGCATAGCCCTTAGTGTTTTCGCTTTTAATTGACTTTTAAGCACCGGTTGATTTTGATCCCAGTTTCCAAGACTTTCTAATCAAAACTCAATGTAGAATTTTAAACCGTAGTTGTTTTGTTGCATTAAAACCGGAAAAGAAAATGTTTATTTTTGCATGAATAATATTTCTTAAAGGTGCTATATTTGTTGTTGTTCCCTTAATACTTCGTAAAACTACAAAAGGCGTCATTTCATTTTCTTTTAAATCGGTCAAAACCAACAATTCACTATGTAGAGTTTAAATCCAACGTTTAAATGCACAAATTTACAGGTATACTGTCCTAAAGCTCACACTTCTTGTATTGAAAAAGAGGCTCCTTATAGCCCCGAAACACGTGTCTACAGTATACCTGTAAAGTTGTGCATTTAAACGTTAGATTTAAACTCTACATCTTTCGCACAAAGGTATTTATTTTCTTAATTCACTATGTGCTTGTTTTTCGAAAAATTACCGGTAAAACAAATCCAATTTTTGGATTACTGTTGTTAAGGCTTTAAGCGGGTCAGCTAGTTCATTAGTTAAAACCACTCAATATTCAGTCATTCAATTGTGTACTTTATTCGGATATGCCATCGTTATACAAATCTCATTCATTGTACACCATGTAACAACTTTTTTAATCCAGTTCTAATCGATCTACGATGCTTCAAAAATAAATTTAATTATAACATGAAACCCCTAATTTAAATTTAATTTAAAACATTTTACCAAAGAAAGGCAAAAGACAAACGAATCGAAGAAAAACAAAGAAATCCTTAATTAGCGACACTGATCAAACAAGCGATAACCATTGAAGCATCAGTTACTAAACACTTCAATAACTAAATAACAAATGCAAGCAAGATAGTAACAAAGGCAAGCATAAGCTGATAAACAGGCAATCACCCAGTTGAGATTTTAACTTATTAGCATAACAAGCGTATTTCTCACTGCCACCCACTTTTGACAAAAGGATTTACGGGCTAACTGCAGCTTACTGTACAAATCTTTTAAAGTCTTAGTATCCTTTAAAGTAGGCGTATTTGAATGGGTTTGATCCTCCCTTTCTAATGGACTTGGTTATCTTATGTAAAGGCGAGTACAAGTAATTCGTCAAGCTGTTTTATTTCGGGAGACGTTCATATCAAGTGCTCGACAAAGATTGCGCCGTGATTGCAGAGTCCTGAAGCTACATTTCTGTCAATAATCCATCATTGTTAATGCAACCGTTCACTATTAAATTATTAATATAGAAATGCGAATATGTATTGAATATTCATATGTGAAGGTTATTTATTTAGCCTTTTGTATTGAACAGACACAAGCAGACAAAATCAACAGTTGAAGATTAAAAACTGTCCATTTACATAGGTTTCATTTTGCAAAAAAAAAAAAAAAAAAAAGCAAAAAAGGTTTTTTTATGTGTTTTAAAACGCTATTTTTAAATTTGCATGAGTTAGTTAAAGTCATTAAATCAAACAAACAAGGTTGTACACAGAGTATAATATATAAACGAAAAATAAAAGAAAGCAAAGCAGAAAGAAAAAAAGGAAACACATTGAAAAGTAGTTTTACTTAGTTCATATAAAAATTATAATATGTGTTATTTCTATGAAAAAAGTTAAATTAGCTTGAAATTAATTATGGAATAAACGAAGTTTTAGAAGAACAAATATTTGTTCAAGAATTTATAGGAAAAAAAAACTAGAATGCGGATAAAAAATTACATGGAGTATTATTTGGAGAAAAAAGCAAATTTGTTCTGAATAAAAATGTTCTAAAATATTCAATAAAAATTTTTTGTCAAACAGTTTTCAGAGTCGAAGGTTTGATCTAAATTTGAAATTAGTAGTGCTCAAATGTTGAAGTACGGAGCATGTTAAAAATTTTTCATTGTTATTTTTTTACTGTTATCTTACAAATATATTTTGAAAAATTGACTAATAAATTATAAACCACTGAAAGTAATTATTCAACCGCTCGATGACAAATTAAGTAATAGGCAACGAGATTTTTATTATATTTTTAGCCTACTTTTAAGCTAAAGTAAAAGAAAGATGAAAAAAGCGTTAAAAGTCGCTTAATGCATCTTAAAAATATCGCCAAGTCAAAAAAAAAAAAAAGCAAAAAGAAATGAAAAAATTAAATAAATATTGAAAAATTAAAAATTGGAAAGTAGGGTTTTTAGATGGGGAAAAAGTGTGTCGGTAGGTCTGTCTGTCCCCCCCCCCTTAATAATTTGTTGGCAAGATCTAGGCAAGGACACCTCTTTGCTCTCTTCGTCGCAATTGACTTTTCGATTTGATTAATTTTCGTTTAATTTTGAACAATTAAAAAAAAATGCCCCCTTATAACTTTTGAATTAACAGTTCAATTCGAGCGTACTATTTTTTGTTGGAGATCTTGGCGAGGGTATACATTTGCAGTCTTATATAGTAATTAAATGAATAGTTATGCAACAGTACATGACATATGGTAAACTCCCGATAAATGTGCGGAATAGGGTAACCGCTGATAATGCGAAAAATAGGTAAAAACGGTACTATTACGTACAATAGCTAAGAAAATCAAAAATGTTCGCGCATGCATTTCAGTTATAGCTAAAAACAATAACATTGAATCTGAAAAATATTTTTAAAAGTTAAAAACACGCTCACAGGGGTGCCCACAGGGGGGAATTTTGGTGCAAGTTGCGCCATCAAAATTTGGGGGGGAGGATTTTTTAAACTAATTTATTTATTTATTCAAATTATTTATTAATTTTTTAATTTAAATTATTTACTGATTTTTTTAAATTTAAATTATTCATTAATTTATTTTTTTACTTTTAATTATTTCTTTTATTTCTTTATTATTATTTCTTTATTTATTTATTTTTGTGTGTGTGTGTGCTTGGAGTGTCTGGAAGTGACAAAAGTGATTCTATTCTGCGCATAAGTAGTACTTTAAAAAAAATAATAAAATGTAAAAAAATAATAGTTATGATTTAAAAAAATAAACAAAAGTTAAAAAAATATAAAAAGCGGGGTAAAAATAAAAGTAAAAAAGCACAAGAGGGTTGTGAAAAGTTTTTCTTCTGAGGGGGGGGGTGGTTTGCGCCATTGAGCTTGGGTGGGATGGCACCCCTGCACACTCACATATTAAAAAAATAATAGCAATAATAACCCTTATATTAGGAAATACTTTGAACTTTAAAAAAAAAAAACTTTTTTCCCCCGATTCTTCTTATTAGTGACTGACGTTTTTTCGATATTATCTTGCCACCAAGGCAATGTATTATTCTGCTGCTCGAAGTATTAAAGAAGTCTTCGAAGTGAGTGCAAGCTGCTTCGTTTCTTATTTCAAAATGGATGCAAGCTGTGCTGAGTTAAAAGGGGTGCATTTTTCTGCGTTCAGAAAATCATCCCTGTAAGTGTGAAAGACCCGCGGATAATCAGGAGTTTAATGTACCTGTATTTAATGTAAAAAAAAAAAAAATGCTACACATGAAGAAAATATATAAACTGTCTCCAAATTTGTCAAATTGTCAGATTAGATTTTCCGAACACGGATTATTTTTTTTATGAGTTTCACCTAGACCTCTTATCAGCCTTCGTGCAGTGGTGCAGCGAAAAAATTTTCATGGTGGTTGTCATTGGAAAAATTTCGAAATTAAAGGTCGAAAAACGCGATTTTAGGCCCTTACATGTGTGTCCAAGCATATTAATTCTCAATTCATAGGGCGGGGGAGTTTGTGACCCCTAACCCCTTTAGCTGGTCCACCGCCTACGTGAGTACTATCAGCGACGACGATATGCATATTAACCCCCTTTCCCGCACTTTCTCCTTTAGAATTCAATCGTCGCTTGATTTCCGGACAGCAGCGCACTTGAAAGATAGCAATCGTTAAAATGAAGTTTTGACATCAAACAAAATGCTCCGTTTTTCATCACTGCATAAGAATTAAAGCCTCTCCTCATAAACAAACAAGGCAGATCAGAACAAAAATATCACATTAAGAAAGCTGAAAAGCATCAACATTATCTCAAGAAACGACAACTGTACGAGAAATACTCTGCAAACAAAATGAGATCAGGCAGATAAAAGGTTTCAACGACTTTATTGAACACTTGGTTCGAAATTGCTTTTCTAATAAATCGTTTCGATTCCCATTTACGATTGATCTTTGACTTCGGATATGATAACCTTGCGCTGATAACATTCTCCGACGCTGTGAGAAGGTTGATAGCTGTGAGATTTCGGCCGGCTGTTTTAATATGTTCTGCGACTTGAAGACGGAGTTTATTGTCACTTGAAATGTTTTTGTAATATATTAAGCATAGTAGAAAATGTTGCTTCCTGAATTAGTTTGCTTTGTTTTGGCACGCCCTAAAATTTCTGGAACATGGCAATTTTTAGATTAATTCGTGTAAAACATATGCTGTAGGGTAGTCTGACAAAGTAAATGAGCACTTAGGCACAATTCCACTTTCGAAAGTTCATTTCGTCGGGGCAAACATTTGGTGCATGGCAGTAAAAACATTTTCATAGAGAAATGTAACTGTTTTTAAAAATGACGGAATGTTTAAATTGCACCTTTTTCGCGTTTTTGGAGGGTTCAAACAAAACATGGTGCAGTAATTCTGTAACGTACTGTATATAAGCAGTGGACAAACATAAAATTTGAGTTGTTTGGGGCTGCCCATAAATGCTGTCACCAGTGGCGTACATAGCGCCCCCGCAACCCCCGCGGCGCGGGGGGGCGCAAGAGGTTTGAGGGCGCTCGATCCAGAAAAATAGCACTAAAGGTTACACGGGGAAAATATTTTTTACATTTTAATAGGGGGTGGGGGCGCACTTACAAATCTTGCTGGGGGGCGCACCTTAGTCTATGTACGTTACTGGCTGTCACTGTCGTTCAGCACGTTTGACTCCCTCCCTGCTACGTCACAAGCTGTAACACGTCACCTAAAGTCCTACCCCTTGTTGTCACATGTCACACTTTTTTTGCTCACTCCCTTCCCTTGTCACACACTTTAACCCCCCCCCCCCTTCCTCAAAGCTTGACATCCTTTATGGAAGTCCCTTTTAGAATTATATAGTGTATCTTCATCGCCTATTTTTAACCCCCGATCAACAAGGAAGGGGGTTATAAGTTTGATGTGTCTTTACTAGTTACGGATTCCGGGCTGTTGTGCCGTGGTCTGGATGACTTTAATCCATACGTTTCAATCGCAACTGCGGCGATCATCTTCAGTGGGTGTCATTGATTTATTTGGCACTGAAGATGATCGCCGCAGTTGCGATTGAAACGTATGGATTAAAGTCATCCAGACCACGGCACAACAGCCCGGAATCCGTAACTAGTATTTACTCCGGCCGTGAAAGCCTTCATTCTTACATTGATGTGTCTTTGTTCGCCACTGCGTTCTAAAAATTCTATAAATATACAACTCTTAAGCATTTAAAACTTAAAAAATAAAAAAATTCATGAAAGCAATACTTTCTTCCACATCGTTTAAAAGCAAATTAAAAAGAAAAGTATGAATGATTAACAAAACAATACTGAGCTCCAATCATAATTGATGCAATTAATTAACTTTGTGTAACTTCATGATGAAATTTGATTACGCTAACTACCTCGAACATCAAACCAAAGTGTACTCTTGCGAAGTTAATCCAGTGTTTCCTCTCGTTAATCTTGTTCTTTTCAACACTGTCACTCTCCCGACGTCGGTCCTTTCGCTATTTATTAACAAGAAAAGCAAGAGGGACACGACATGATGGATGGGGATATAATCCAAAATATCCGCCGCGTTCCCTACAGCGAAGAAAGAGTCTCCTTTCCCAAATGAAACAAAGAGAGCTTTGTCTTTCCTTGTGCTCAGCAACGCCCCTTTATTCCCTAGAGCATTGGAGACTTAGAAGAGGCGGAGTCAATATAGGATTTAGAAAGTCAGGCAGCCAATCATGTTTCTGGTGGTTATCTAATGCATTCTTCATTTAGGTGTCAGTTATACACGAAGCTGACAGCTGTCCATTGCAATTAATAAAAAATGAAATTCATGGATCCTTATAGAAACAATAGCGAATTCATGCAAGGGATGGTCGATTCCAGCAACATAGTTAAAACAGTACCACCCAAGAGGCATAAAAGTAAACAAGTATTGAATCAACTATTTATTTTGTTCGGCCTTAATGAAGCTTTTAATTGAATTGCATAAAACATTCAAAAATTGCCGCCCACCAAACATTGACGCAGGCCAGATGACGTAACTAAAGAATTCACCGATTATCAACCACTTTTCAAAGCAATCACTACAGCTTATTGTTTTCACTTGACCCTTGAGTTTAGTTCTATCCTTTTGAGGTCCACAGGCCACAGGCCTGTGGACCTCAAAAGGTTTGGTGCTCCTCCTGGGCGGTGGCTTTCTCTTCTATGCCCCCTTAATTTTGTTTATGCTCAATTAATTAAATAACAGCATCCAGCAATTGGCATGCATTTGAATTTCGACGTCTTTAATTCAAATTATGGTTTTCTAATCACAATTTGACATAGGAGCCATTTATAGAAACAAGAAACCCAACGAGTAGGTTCCTAAACCAATTCGCGATAGGTAAAAACATAATTTAAATTTAGGGTATAAAAATTCAAATGAATGCCAGGGGCTAGATGCTAGATGTACTGGTCTAACATTTTTTCGCGAGACCCCCATCGAATCTGCGAACGCGCCAAGTCTCTTATGACTTAGTCGAAATAGGGGGAAATGCAACGAGGAAGTAGCAAGCAAACTAAAACTGAAGGTACCGTAAAGTCGGGTTACTTGGACCCTAAGGGGTTACTTGAGCCCATTACAGTAAAATGATAAAATCTAGGTTTTGTACTTATTAGTTGAAGACTTGCACGTAGTTCCTCGTTTCTCCTCTAGGTAGAAGCACTCTGCAGTCTCTAATGCTAGTACCAAACCCAGATTTTATCATTTTACTGTGGGCTCAAGTAACCTCCTTGTGGGTCCAAGTAACCCGACTTTACGGTATCGGGAAGTGCGCATCCTAAACCCATCTCCCCTTTTCCAAATGGAAGGGTTCTTGGCTGCCAGGCGCACAATACGCAAACAGACAGTATGTGTGTGTTTTTTTCTTTCTTTTTTTTATGAAAAGGTTTTACAATTTGGACGCAGGGTTTTACTCCACGAGGAAACTGCAATTCAGTTTTTATGTACTGCTTCGAGAAAACTCACGAAATTAAATTTTTTTTTAATTTTGGAAGAATGTGAAGATTTGATTTAAATATCATTAAACTACTAAATTGCTAAATTCCATGTAATGTGAAGAATTTATGTCTTCTTCCGAATGAAATTTTTTAACATAAGTGAAATCTTTATTTATTTATTCAAACTTGTAATCACCTAGTTGTAGAATTCAGCCGACGACATTATTCCTAATGCACATCAGCTAGGAAAAACAGTGTTGAGTGTTTCTTACGAGTTGCACGTTATCAGTATTTCCCACCGAAATCTTCCATGGAATCGAATAGCCTAAAACGTGGTGATGTAAAGATCCGGGAATAGTGGGCAAGAAAAAAGAGAAGCGACGAAAGTTCTGATAGAGATCTCTCCGATGATGGTGATGATGATGACAGACTATGCTACTTTTTTTTCTTTCTTAGTATATATATATTTAGTGTTCCCGCTAGGCCGTTTTTGAAGGGCGCAGCGCCCTGCCCTTTTTCAGATCGGCAAAATGTGCCCTGCCCTAGTTTTAATCCTCAAACTGCGCCCTGCCCTTTCAAAAAATGCGAAATTGCGCCCAGTATATAAAACAAGATGTCTCAAACATCGTATAGCCGATCGCGATATTGAGGCAATTTCTTTTGACCACATAGATCGTTGAAAAAACGTGCATGCATTCTTTGTCCCAGAATTGCACCCTGAAAATGGCTCATGAAGAAAAGGCAATCAGATCCCCAGACAAAGAGAATGAATAAGATTCTAAGAATTGAAAGTGTTATCAGTAAAAGAGCATGTTTTCCCTTTTCTTTCCAATGTAGAAAAAGTTCCTGTCATCCATGAGGGGGCGAGGGGAGCCAGAGAAATCCAGTGTTTCTTTCAGGCCTCTCTCCGGGGGGGGGGGCAGTGCCCCCCGGAGAAAGTCAACTGCCCCCCGGAGGAAAACTCACTTTGCACTAACATACGAAAAATAAATTAATTACAGTAAAAATAATCAAAAAATAAGAAAGTAAATATTTAACAAAAAAATGTAAATGTATTAACGAAAATTTTAAAACATACATCACGGGGAAGGAAGGAAGAAGCATCAAAGGTGATCTTCCAGTGCATTCTAGAATATGAATTTTGGAAAACTACTGGGAGGGGATTTGAATCCCTTCTTTTTCCCCTGAAGTCATTAAAAATAGCCTATAGTTCGCTTTTTCTTTTTTTTTCGGGGGAGGGGGCGGGTGTGACTTCCAGGGAGAGTGCTGAGCTGCATCAATTTTCATAATGTTATAAAAGATAGTCTACAAATGCGTTTTTAGGACATCAATTTTAAAAATTTCTGAGAAATTATTCGTAAACTCCATCCGTTAACACAACGTCATCAAAGATATGGCTTGAAATTGCCTAGTCAGAACTTCAATTTCGAAAATGTTTTAGAAGAGAATATCAAATCGCTTTCCTTTTCCTCTACTTTTACCAAAGATAGTCGATAATTGCATTTTTATAACTAAAATTTCAAAGCTTTCGGGGGGCGGGGGAGCACCGGAACCCAATTCTTGTCTATTTTTTCTCAAACATGGCTTTTAATTGCATTTACTGGTATTTCAATTTTGGAAAATTCTGGGAGGAGAGTCTGTGGTTCGTTCCCTTCCCTTAACGTCCAAAGTTGGTTTACTGTTGGGCTTCCAGGACTTAAATTTCGAAAATTTTAAGAGGGAAAGTCCTAAACACATCCTTTTCTCTAATGACATCAAAATGCACCGAAACTGCCTTTCAAGATTTCAATTTCAAAAACTTTGCCACGGTCCCGTACCACAATCTTCAATTTCGACTTTATTTTCCTCAGATTCCCTGCCAAATCCTGTCCATTTCTCTAACGTCACCAGAGATGATCAGCAATTGTGGTATTAGGCCTTCAATTTCAGAAACATTCTGGGGACCTCCTCCCCTATTAATATCATCAAAAGTGACCTACAATTGCGTATCTAGAGCTTGCGTTTCAAAAGTAGGGTTTTGAACTGCATCTCTTACATGACTTCAAAGATAGTCTATATTTGCACATTTAGGGCTTCCATTTTAAAATTTTCCTGGAAGAGTACCTATAAATTCCCTGAATGTTGTTAAATTTCACCAAAAAATTCGTTTCGGACTTTAATTGCGAAAATTACAAATACAAATGTGACGACCAGCAACAGGCTCTGGGCCCAACTGGGCTGGCCCTAGTCAAATTATAGATCCCAATGAAGATCAATGGCCCTCTTAAAACTATCTACTCCCTTGCTCCTCACCGCCTCTTCCGGTAAACTATTCCAAGTTCCCACTACTCTGCTAAAATAGTAATTTTTCCGAATTTCCAGGTTAGCCTGAGATTTAAACAGCTTATAACAATGACCCCTTGTCCTGCTTTCCGTGCAAAAATTTAACCCTATAACATCTTTCATTTTGATAAATTTAAACAACTGAATCATGTCCCCTCTGGTTCTCCTTTGCTCAAGACTATACATATTAAGCATTCTAAGTCTGGAATCATAGTCTAAATTAGAAAGTCCTTTCACTAACTTTGTAGCCCTCCTTTGTACCCTTTCCAATAAATTAATATCTTTCTTAAGATATGGAGACCAAAACTGAACAGCATACTCTAAATGAGGTCTTACCAAACTTCTATATAAAGGCAGAAGAACCTTCTTAGATTTGTTTGAAATAGATCTATTTATAAACCCAAGCATCCTATTGGCTTTGTTACTAGCTATGCTGCACTGTTGACTAAACTTGAAGTCTTGATTTATTAAGACACCTAGATCCATAACATTTTCTGCCTTACTAATGACTGAACCCTGTAAATAATAGCTTGTATGCTTATTCCCATGACCTAAATGCAGCACTTGACATTTCCCAACATTTACTGCCATGCCCCACTTGTCTGCCCACTTAGTAATATGATCCAAATCCTCTTGCAGCTGATTTACTTGTTCATCATTTTCTACAACCCCCATAACTTTGACATCATCAGCAAAACAATTCATGTTTCCAGAAACATTTTCATGAATATCATTCATAAAAATAATAAACAAAAGTGGACCTAATTTGCGAAGGAAAAATCCTTTTACGCCCAGGAATTGATTCATCTTATTTCTATTTCTCTTTTTTCGTTTTCAAAACATAATCCATCCTATGCGCGTTCTCTTCATTCATTTTAGTAATAATCGTTTTCTAATTTAAGAAGCTGGATCCACTCTCTGTTTCCCAATAAAGATCTATACAAGTATGTGTTAAAAAAATTGAGGGCCACCAAAATCTCATACCCCTCTCCATCCTTGTTAAGTTTATTAGACCTCACGATAAACGACAGCCTTGTTTCATTATGAATTATATCATAATGGACTCTGTTTTTCTATCTATTGTCTTTTTATAGGAACGGAATAAGGAAATTATTCTCAGAAACACTGAAAAACAAACAAGTTTTTAAAGTATACATCGCCCCTCCCCAGGAAGTACAAGGGGATTTATTTAGGGAAGGGTCAAGCCAATTAAAAAGGCAAATTCATGAATTGATATTTCAAAATGTTAAGGTTTTTATTGAGCGAAGGTCGTTTTTAATATTTCGAAGGGGAGAGAGGTGGTCCATCCTTGGAAATGGCAGATCTAGCTTCTGGTTTCGTGTGGGGTCATTATCAAAAGTATGGGGGGGGGGGGTAATTTTAGGGCTCAATCGGGGTGGGCAAAATTACCGAAAAAAAAGTCCCCGAAATGCAATTTTAGGCCACCCCCATGATCCCTTCTCTCCGGAATCTCCAAGTGCCCCCCCGGAGCAAAATGTCTGAAAGAAACACTGGAGAAATCATTGTTTCATTCCTCCCCATTTAAGCCCTATTCTTGATCTTCTGAGAATTTACTCTTAGAGAGGGAGGGTGGTGAATACTTTCTAGTATTTTTCCTGTAGGGCAGGGGTGTCTGTTCCAGGAAAAGTATAGAAGGAGGAGTACTTATTTCTCAGAAAACTCCCATTATCCGTGACTTACATTAAAAAAATGGCGACCGACACGTGCGCCGAAAAGTATGCGATCTTGTAGATGCCTTCTCCAAAAAGGAAATTCAAAGAGCAAGAAATAAAGAATTAAGATTCAAGCAAAGCTTTGTTATTTGAATATTAATCCTTCTTTTTTAGTACTATTCATTGAAAAAAGTTTGAACATTATGAGTCATAACCGAAGTCTTAAAACTCAAAGCCATTATCTGCTGCATAACAAGTAAATGCTTGTCTTTTGGAACTTTTTGGAACATGTGAAAAAAAAGATGAGACTTTTTATTTTGAATAAAATAAATAATAAAATTAGCAGACTCGATCTTGAAATGGTTAAACTTCAGAAAAATAAGGAGTGCCTGTCAATCAGCCATTTTCCTAATATTGGTAAAAAAAATTCATTTTCAAGTGCTTAAACATTTTTTGAAAGTTAATATAGTTCTTGATGTCCATAGGTATTCATTGAATTGTGATTTTCTTCTTTAACTGTCCAGCAATACAATTTTCTATTTTTTTACATGTTTCGATATGCTTAATAAACGTGCGTTGCAAAAAAAAAAAAAAATGCCTGCCGTGTTTGTGATTTCAATCCTTTTGCATCTTGTAAATATTTTAATATTTTTAACAATCAGAAGGTTTTTAGACACTTACTACTTCATATTAACTTGTTTTGTGTTTTATTTTAATAAATTACTTTATTTTTTAAACCATGTCAACAATGAACTCTATTTCGCAGAAAATTGCCTCTCGGGTTTGAAATTTCAATCCTTTTGCATTTTTTAAATTCTTTAATGTATTTGATTACCGGAAGTTTTTTTTTTACTTATGCTACTCAAGATAAGGTTATTTTATGTTTTATTTTCAAAAAATCATAAAATAAATTTTATGAAACATGACAACATTAAAGACGTGTTTCGCAACTAATTACTTCTAGTGTTTGAGATTTCAATACTTTGCATCTTGTAAATGTTTGAAATTTCTTAACAATTAGAAGTTATTTCAATATGTGCTACATTTAATTAGGTTGTTTATTTCTCATTTTAATTATTATCTTGTTCCAAAACTTGTCTATGAATTATTTCAAGTTAGGTAGTCATTATTTGCTTATTGGTTATCACTGATTTTGTGCAAAAATATTAAAATTAAACAAATGAGCATATAATATTTTAATTTATTGTTTGTTTTAAATGTTATTATTTTTTAAATATTTAATTGATATTCATCATTTTCTTTATCGTCTAAAATACTTAATGGCATAATTTATATTACTAGAAGAAATAATTTTTAAGAAATAATGAGAGGTTTATCTTTCGAAGTTTAAATTCTCCCTCAATATGTTGATCTATGCATTTGTTCCCTAAATTTTCTATACTTTTGCCACATGCATTTTCAATTTCTTATCAGAATATTTTTAATTGCAGTAAATATGGCTCAAAGAATCTGAACTTGCAGCTAAAGGGCTATTTATCCAATTTTTTTGGAGGGGCACAGGCACACATTCCTGGAGGGGGGGGGGGAGTTCAACAATATTTGAAGGGATGTGCCCCAGCTCTGGGAGGGGGCGATACCGCGTTGAAGTAGTGCCCCTTTCAGACACCAGCACCCTGCCCTTTTTTTCCTCTAGAGTGAACACTATATATATTATAAATATATATTATTATTGTGTTGTTTGCAGGGCCGTATTTAAGGGGCAAACACCCTCCGACATTTCTTCAGAACTATTACAAAAGTGCTTTTCATAGTTTCTCACTGAAAAAATCATTATTGCTATTTTATTTTAATTTTCTTATTTACTTTGAAACTGCATTTGAAAAATAAAATTATTATTATTAAATAATTGTACAAATTAAGTGTTTTTTCTGCAGTATTTATTTTTCTCGTAGTTATTGCAAATATAATTTCTTAACAGTACACTTTCTCTTCGAATTTTTAATACCACTAAAAAAATCTGGTATGGACCCCACACTACTTCCTTATACGTGTAAATTTCTTAGTAGTTGCCTTAAGTGTTAAAAAAAAGTGCTTGGAGTGAGCAAGGTAACAATTCAAATATTTACTCCCCTAATCTGCCACGAAACAATGCAAAAAATATTTTGCAATGGTTAATTTTCTAAATATTGCTGATTTTAATATCATTCAGTGAATTTTTCGCAAAATATCGCCAATAACGCCAAGTTGAACCCAAATTCAAAAAAAAAAATTATTTCGCCAAATTTGTCGCCAACTTGGCGATATGTCGCCAAGTTGGCGTCAAACACTTGGCGACCAAAAGCTTGGCGACATATCGCCAAGTGGTCGCGCCAATTCATATCACTTGAGTCTGCATTGAAATTAACACTGATTTACCCCAAAAAAGGGGTAAAACACCCCCTTGGGAACATTCAAATGCAACCACAAGGGGAGGTGCACAACTAGACCATCCTCAGAGCCTACATACCAAGCTAGAAGCTTCTACGGCATATAGTTTTTGAGTTATGCGACCCACATACATACATACGCACACACGTACATACAGACGTCACGAGAAAACTCGTCGTAATTAACTCGGGGTGGTTGAAAAAAATTTTTCGGCTGCTTATATGTTGGTAGGTAAATATGCACGTGCTGACAGGTCAAAAAAACTAAGGAATTTTCCTTCGGGGGTGAGCAAAATCAAAATTTAGACTCAAATTTGAGTGATTTTTTTTTTCGCGATCACAATACTTCTTTACTACGTAAAAGGAAGTAAAACAGAAAAATTCCTTAAATTTTAAAGTACCAAACTCTATTTTTTAACATATAACTGTCGTCAGATAGAAATTTCAAACGTGCTCCTTCAAAAAACTCATCTATCCAGATTTTTTTTCCTTCATTGAAAAGATGAGAATACCCTTTTAACATCTATCGCAGCACAAATCAACAGAATATAAAACATGAAATCAAATTCTATTGACTTTATAGATATAGATTTCCCGAGAATAAGGTTTAGTAAAACCCTCCCCGAAATTAAGGTGTATTTACAACCCTGGTTGTTCGAATTTTTGGAAGTACGGTCGATCCCGCGGAATGGAATAGCTATTTTTCCATTAAAAAATATTCTAATAAAAGGGATATTTCACTATCCGGGATCAAAATAATACATTACAACGGTTCGGTACATTGAAAATTTATTGTATTAAGCAAGATACTCTTTTAACCGATAATCTAATAAGCTGGCTCGACTGTACTTCCAAGTAAATTTTACCAGTCAGCTTCTTATTCATTTCTAATTCAGTTAACTCTATAAGAACTTTCATGCGGTTTTTTTTTCTTTTAGAAACTGTTTAATGACACAGGGAGCAAGTCATAAAGGTGTCATTCCATACATGTCTTTCGATAATTTAAGGAAACTAAAATCAACGACATAAAAGTACAAATAGTACTTACTCTCTTTACCAGAGGTTCCCAAACCAAGGGTGGATCCAGAAAATTTTCAAGAGAGGGGATTTCAATTGATTTTTTTTTCTTTCTTTTTTCTATGCATTCTTTACTGGTTTGCAAACATTGCTTTCAAAGGTTTCGGACATCAATTTCGAACCACAGGGAGAACCTGAAGCCTCCTTTCCCTAGCATCATTAATATTCGTCTAAAATTAAATTTTTTGAACTTCAAAACATCAAACATTTACTTATAGAGTATCCCCCAAGGAAGGGACAATCGCCCCTGCCTTGTATCCGTCCCTGTCCCAAACTGGGTGCGGCAATAAGAGGCCAAGCGTGCTGCAAAGTGTTCATGATGTCAATATACATACAGGGTGTCCACTCCTATCGTGGACCAATAGCTAATTTCTAAACCGTTAGAGATACGCATATAGTTTATTTAGGAAAAAATCTCCAAATTACGAAAGGAATTTGGGTCTATTCAATGTTTTTCAAAAAATCAAATTTTGAAAGAGTTACGAAATTTAAATTTTTATACAGCCCCCCAGTCCTATCAATCATATTTAGTAAAACATTCTTGACACTGTAACGTTTAAAACTAAAAAAAAATCACTCTTCTACCACAAAAATTGACCGAGTTATGACGTTTTGAAAAATCAAGATTTTGCATTATTTCATGACGTCATCGAGAGATCACTAAAAGGACCGTATGCGAAATCCTTCAAAATCTTGATTTTTCAAAACGTCATAACTCTGTCAATTTTTATGGTAGAACAGTGATTTTTTTTTAGTTTTAAATGTTACAGTGTCAAGAATGTTTTACTAAATATGATTGATAGGACTGGGGGGCTGTATAAAAATTTAAATTTCGTAACTCTTTCAAAATTTGATTTTTTGAAAAACATTGAATGGACCCAAAATTCCTTTCGTAATTTGGAGATTTTTTCCAAAATGAACTATATGCTTATCTCTAACGGTTTAGAAATTAGCTATTGGTCCACGATAGGAGTGGACACCCTGTATATAATAATAAAGACAGACTAGTGCGCCATGAGAATATCCTAGTTCTTGAGTGGGTGCAGCGAGTCGGAAAAAAGGAACCCATGCTTTATACATTAAAGAAATTATTAATCTAATAAAGACAGAATTTCAGTTTTGTTTCGATAACTAATTTTCTTCTGTATCAAGAAGATTTGACGATATATCGCATAGAGTTATCAGATTTGATAAACTTGAACGACCGACGTTTGATTTTTCAGCCTCACTATCATCACATAAGTGAATCTGACCTGACATCTGTTGGTTAACATTATAATATTGGTAAAGGTAAACAAATTCTACAAATCGATGAAAGTTTTGAATGAGATTCAAGAGGATGATGGCTGTGTCCAAGGTGATGGCTGAAGTGACCCCTCACTACCCCCTGATTATTCAAGTCAATGCAAACAAATCAAAATACTTATTTATAGCAGCAAGTGTAAAAATATTTATATGAATGCATTATGCAGAAGAACAAAATATACAGTCCATTTTCGTGCAGCCAGTAGGCAGACTTCCACTATAAACTTTTTACACAATAATACCATTATTTCTCGTACAATATAAAGACTCCCAACTCCGCTTTCTCCAAAAACGGCAGAAATCACAAAAATTCCAAATGAGCGATTCCATATCAAATCACCGAAAAAAAAAAAGTTGGTCGCACGACCGACTCGGATTTTTTTTTAATTTGGTACACAGATTGATGGTATAGAGGTATGAAAAAGCCCAAAAGGAAAGTTACCTGCTCCACTTATTTTCTGAGATACATGCCCTCAAAGTTTGTCCGCCCCGTCAAAATACTAAAAAAGTGATGTTATTTAATCATTTTTTATAAAAAATCGTACTCATGCAAAATAAAAGTGTTAGATATCTATGGAAACTAGTTACTCCAGGCATTCTGAAAAAAAATACTAGAACGTTCATAATGAAAATTGCCAAGGTACAGGGCTCTTTGAAGTTGTCACCACAAAAACTTGATTTTGCAGATTTTGCTAAAATTCAGGCATTTATTACAAAAAAAGGCAAACAAAACCAAAGGTTTTCTCACTTTCTGGTAGTGTACAGGTCCTCCCTGTAAATTGCTACGCAATAAATTTTTTGGGTTTCTCACTCCTTCTTGGAAATATTTTAGCTTAAAGATAAGCCGTAAGGCAAAAAATGCGTTTTTGGCCATCTTGGCAGCCATTTTTCTCATAAAGGGGGAGCAGTAGAAACTTTAATTTTTTTTTTAAACAAGCCACTGATATGTTAGCTATTCACAGGAAAAGAGTTTACTTTTGGTTATTTCTCCATTAAGAGATATCCTGCTGACAGTATATGCATGTTTTTCGCGACGACCATATGCTTTTGTTCCCCCTCTCATGGACTTAAAATTAATTAAACCAAAAAATAATGATATATTTATTATTAGCTGTATTATCTACCCAATATGTCATGAAATTTAATTTATTAAATCATTGAACAATAAATTAGATAATTGATGAAAACAAGAAAAAGTATTTCTCTGATGCCTGAGCATTATGCATTCATAATTATAAAGCACCAAATACTTTCTTGAGAAATTAATTAACATAAATGAGCTCTAAATATTTTTTTAAGCAATACCCAATCTTGTGATTGGGATACTCCTGTTTTTAATTGAAGAATTTCTTGAATATCACATGAATATCAGGAAAATAAATGAGGTCTTTTCGTTTGATGTAGGATACTTTATGACAAATTTCATTTGATGGGCTACTAACTGAGCATGGTGATAAAGAGCTATTAATTTCAGCATCGAATTCCATTTTACCTTATTAACAGTTAAATATTTACAAAATAATTAAATAAATAATTTAATATAAAGCCATGCTTGAAGAATTAAAATTAGTGCAACTAATTTATTCCCATACTGATCTTTACAAAACTGACATGTGTTGAGCACTGATAAGAACTGACAAGAAAAAGTTTACTCACTAAAATATTAGTTCACAGATACTATAAAGCATACATTCTATTTTCCACAAAATAATACTGCAACAAAGAACAAGGGTATCCTCCTGTTTATAGCCATCAATCAGGAACATCCAATCACAAGATTGGGTATTGCCTATGAGATAAATATTCGAAGCTCCTTTATTTTAATGGATTTTTCAAGAAATTCTTTAGTACCTACCCCTTTATACCCTTGTTCTGTGTTGCAGTATTATTTTGTAGAAAATAGAATGTACGCTTTATAATATCTGTGAAATAGTATTTTAGTGAGTAAATTTATTCTTGTCAGTTCTTATCAGTGCTCAACACATGTCAGTTTTGTAAAGATCAGTATGGGAATAAATTAGTTGCACTAATTTTAATTCTTCAAGCATGGCTTAAAATTAAATTATTTATTTAATTATTTTATAAATATTTAACTGTTAATAAGGTAAAATGGAATTCGATGCTGAAATTAATAGCTCTTTATCACCATGCTCAGTTAGTAGCCTATCAAATGAAATTTGTCATAAAGTATCCTACATCAAACGAAAAGACCTCATTTATTTTATTGATATTCATGTGATATTCAAGAAATTCTTCAATTAAAAACAGGAGTATCCCAATCACAAGATTGGGTATTGCTTAAAAAAAATATTTAGAGCTCATTTATGTTAATTAATTTCTCAAGAAAGTATTTGGTGCTTTATAATTATGAATGCATAATGCTCAGGCATCAGAGAAATACTTTTTCTTGTTTTCATCAATTATCTAATTTATTGTTCAATGATTTAATAAATTAAATTTCATGACATATTGGGTAGATAATACAGCTAATAATAAATATATCATTATTTTTTGGTTTAATTAAATTTAAGTCCATGAGAGGGGGAACAAAAGTATATGGTCGTCGTGAAAAACATGCATACACTGTCAGCAGGATATCTCTTAATGGAGGAAATAACCAAAAGTAAACTCTTTTCCTGTGAATAGCTAACATATCAGTGGCTTGTTTTAAAAAAAAAATTAAAGTTTCTACTGCTCCCCCTTTATGAGAAAAATGGCTGCCAAGATGGCCAAAAACGCATTTTTTGCCTTACGGCTTATCTTTAAGCTAAAATATTTCCAAGAAGGAGTGAGAAACCCAAAAAATTTATTGCGTAGCAATTTACAGGGAGGACCTGTACACTACCAGAAAGTGAGAAAACCTTTGGTTTTGTTTGCCTTTTTTTGTAATAAATGCCTGAATTTTAGCAAAATCTGCAAAATCAAGTTTTTGTGGTGACAACTTCAAAGAGCCCCGTACCTTGGCAATTTTCATTATGAACGTTCTAGTATTTTTTTTCAGAATGCCTGGAGTAACTAGTTTCCATAGATATCTAACACTTTTATTTTGCATGAGTACGATTTTTTATAAAAAATGATTAAATAACATCACTTTTTTAGTATTTTGACGTGGCGGACAAACTTTGAGGGCATGTATCTCAGAAAATAAGTGGAGCAGGTAACTTTCCTTTTGGGCTTTTTCATACCTCTATACCATCAATCTGTGTACCAAATTAAAAAAAAATCCGAGTCGGTCGTGCGACCCCCATTCGGTGAATTGGTATGGAATCGCTCAAATGAAAACGGGCACGACCATCGGGGCGCCGAATAAATAAATAAAGAGTTGCACAAGTCCTCAGCCCTTTCAACCGGGCAAACGCCGGCTTTCGAACTCAAAATATTCTGTTATTCTTGAACTTCACCGGAGAGAAGTTCTAACAAGATTTGAACAGAGGAGTAAACAGGGTAAAGCGCTTTCGACCTCCTTTCGTTTGTTCCAAATCTTATTAAAGGAGATTTACTGTTCCTGTCTCGGAAAAAGAAACGAAAGGCGTCGAAACCGAAAGAAATTAATTTCCATGAAAATGATTTCGGAGAGTGATCGATGGCTGCTGGCTTATTCATCTTTGTGAAGAGTGCTGATTTGACAAAGGACTCCTTGTTTTGAAATTTAGTGAAAATTTCTGAACGCACGAGATGAGTGTATGATGGGGTACACTTGTGGTTGGCGAATTAATTTTTTTAGCTTGGCAGAAACAGAAAAATATAGTGAACTTTTCCGCCATGTTTGCGGTGAAGTTACTTAACCCATTAATGCCTAGCGTCCCTTTTTAGGGACGGTCCAAAAAAGGGTCTGAATTTCCTCCAAATGAACATTTCAACCAAATAATAGTGTTCAATGAGTACCTTGGTATTGTTTCAATTCGTTATTAACAGATTGCAGCACATAACCATTGTAAAGTGTGTTCTGTAGCAGTTTTAATATGATCTTTATCAAAAATGACATCGTTCACAATCTCAAGAAAAAAAGCTAAGTTTTCAAAGTTATTCCCAGCTTCCAGTTTATGTTAATTGCTGATTTTATTTCTTCTTATAAAATGTCTTTTTAAATATTATATCGTAGGCAGAAAAAATTTTAGTAAAAAAAGTATGTACCCTCTGGGGTCTATCGTAACTTTTAAGGGACGATTTTTCTTTCCTTAATAAAAAAATTACTTTTTACATAATATTTTTTAAATTATTTTTCCTGTCCATTAAACACTGTTTGTAACCAGTATACGAAATATCTTTGGAAAAAAAAATGTCAGGCATTAATGGGTTAAGTACAATCAAACCTGCCTATCTCAAAAACCCCTATTTGTCGAAATTTTTCAATTTCCCTGCTTTTACAGAATAAATTTAATGCTTTTTCTCATGTTTATCTCGAATATTTTTTCCCGGAAGCCTCTATACCTCGAATTTTGACGACTCTCATTTTTGAATTTCATCTCCAGCCACCTTTATCAATGATATAACTGCGAGACAAAAATCATCTTTTGCACAATCATTCGAGGATTATGTTCGTACTTAAAAGTATGCAGTAACTTGCTACCGATATAGTCATCAAAACTAGTAAAACGTGGACTCACAACGTGTCGTACAGTAAAATATTCAACAATATCAATGCACAACAATGTATTAAGCATTTGACTTTGTTTTAATTGCTTATTTTTGTAAATTTTATCACAACCTCTGTATCTCGAAACCTCCGTATATCGAATTTTTCTCCTGTCCCGTGAAATTCGAGATAGACAGGTTTGATTGTATTACATTAATACCAGCCATTAATTTCGTACTTAACCCTCGTGGGTCCCTCCCATTTCAGTTACACTCAAGACCCTTGGGGTCATAAATGACCCCAATGCTTCCTTTAATTAATTTATTATTATGAATGAATGTTACATGCATTATTTAACCCATTAATGCCTGACATTGTTTTTTCCAAAGATATTTTGTATACTGGTTACAAATAGTGTTTAATGGACAGGAAAAATAATAAAAAAAAATATTACGTAAAAAATAATGTTTTTATTTAGGAAAGAAAAATCGTCCCTTAAAAGTTACGATAGACCCCAGAGGGTACATACTTTTTTTACTATTTTTTTTCTGCCTACGATATAATATTTAAAAAGACATTTTATAAGAAGAAATAAAATCAGCAATTAACATAAACTGGGAAGCTGGGAATAACTTTGAAAACTTAGCTTTTTTCTTGAGATTGTGAACGATGTCATTTTTGATAAAGATCATATTAAAACTGCTACAGAACACATATGGTTATGTGCTGCAATCTGTGATTAACGAATTGAAACAATCCCAAGGTACTCATTGAACACTATTATTTGGTTGAAATGTTCATTTTGGGGAAATTCAGACCCTTTTTTAGACCGTCCCTAAAAAGGGATGCTAAGCATTAATGGGTTAAGTTCACACACTTTTTAATGCTAAAAAAATAAAAATAAAAAGACACAATCAAAGTAAAATTTAGTTTATGCATTAAAAATTAAAATTTTAGAGCAAAACTTACAATAACTGTAGATTTATTTACAACTGTTACAGACCTGAAAAAACATGATTTTTTGAAAGTGAATTTCAAACACTTATGACATTTTTCGATGCATTTTCTGTCCAGTTCTCTTGGACAAAAGTTGCAACGTCCTCTTTTTTTTGGCATTCTGGGGAAGTGACCCCAAGGGTCTTGTGTGCAAAAAATGCAATTCGGGAAAAATAAAACACAATAATAGCATTATTTTGAATAGAAAACTAGAAGAATAAAAGCCACAAAATGCCATTAAAAACAAATGGTTGATTAACAAGATATACTAAACAGAAATTGCATTGGGGTCACATATGACCCCAAGGAACCCAACGAGGGTTAAAAGCAAATTATTGTCGTCGATGCTCAATCATTAATTTAAGAAAAAAATGAAATTCGAATGTTGAAAACCTCAGTGAATGTAATTAAAATTGTTTAATCTTGAATATTTGTTGTTATAATCTTTGCACACTTTTCAAAAAGATAATGAGACAAATAAAAAATATATAGGGTTGGTTTCAATAAGAATTATCACAAAAATTTCGCACTTTGATGGATTTATTTTTCTGTTTTGATGGAGTCTTTAATTTATTTAGCACATAATTTTACATTAACAAAATATTTTACGTTTCAACAGAGCTGTTAACTTTGTTTAACGGCAAGCTTTATTTAACTGGCTTATTTAGGACAATATTTCATTTTTTTATTACAGCATTTTCCATGAGTTTCCGGTAAATTAAATATGATAACAATATATTGTGTAATCAATATACGTAATTACTTAGGGGAAACATTAGTAACAATTTATCTAGGGTAGGGGCACCAATTGAGGCCAGTTTGTTCAAGGAGAAACTAAAGTTAAAATTCTACTTACAGAATTATCATTACAATAAAATCTGCGTCAGACTCAACAATTGAACCTCTCTAACACAAATACAATACATTTTTTCTCAAACTTAAGTTTCACGGTGCAATTTCAAATTCTTCTGTTTTAGACCTTTAGACATCGTTTAACTTTAAGACTCTCCCTTTTTTTTCCCCATTGCTTTCGAGTGCCCCTTTGCTCCTTTTATTTTTCCAAAAAGTGTTTCTTTTGAAAATCTTTTTCTTCCCCCTTTTTTCATCTTTTTGGCATTGCATAAAAAAAAGTTTGTTGCCAGCTCAATCACGAAAAAAAAAATTAAAAAAAAAACGTGCTATTCATTAAAAAGGTTGAACTAAATCCTATTTAGTTAATGGTTTGGTTACATTAAAAAAAGAAGTCTTATTTTAAGAAAAATTGCTTTTAATTTTATTTCAAATAAATACTTCGGTGTTTTCTCTAGAGAAAAAATCAAGTAAAATATTTTAAACTTTACAGCACGAAATGCAACAATGAATTTTAGTTTTGCTTTGCTTTTTTAACTTCCTTAGTTTACTCTTTTCTAGAATTTTAACGCAAAGGGAAATAAAAAAGAAGCAATGTAATGAAACTTGGGGGATGCTACTAATGTTAATGAACGTAAAAAAGGAATCAGTGTAGCTAATCATTCCTTAACTTCAATTTGGGTTGACATAGTTTTCATACTTCTTTTTTAAATCATCCCAAAAATAGAAACTGGAACGACTATCTCTTTAGATCTCTATACATATTTAGAGCGTAAAAATAACAAGGAGAAAATAGAGAATAGAATCAGTCCAATTTCAAATCCTTATAACTTTTATACCATCTCATTATCCAATTTTTCGGAAACAAAGAGTCTTTTCTTGAAAACAGATTTCCACTTTTACGTTCGAAGAAAGGAGAAATTTGAATCGAAAGCTTTTAAAAAGTTGCATTGAGAGATTTTTTAGGAGAAAAGTGCAACTGGTTGCGACACAGGATAATCAATAAAAAAAATTGTATGAAATTTTAGAATAATGAATTCAGCGTTGCTGCAATAAAATGAGCCTTCACGGGTTTTGAAAGATAAGGTATAAGTTTTCTTTTTTTAAATGAAGGGGTTATTAACTATTTTATCATGATAATTTTTCCAAATTAAAAATTTATAACGGTACACTAACAATCAAGAATTAAGCAAACAAAAGACTTAGGGGAGATTTTTATACGAAAGGGCTGGATAAAAGACAGGAAAATGTTTTTTAGCAGTTGTTCCAAGTTATGTAGGGAGCGCTCTTGGAAAATTTTCCACCGGTGCAAATCTAAGCCCCTGTTTTTCGTGGTCCCAGTTATATACAATGCAGCCAAAAGATATTTATTTGTTGAAGTTTCATTACATTATTATGACACAAATTCTATTTTTTAAAGACATGAAAGACTATTTTAGAAACATTTTCCACAACTTGCGACTATTTTAGAGATTACTTTTATAATACATTCTGCAAAAGCAACTATTTTCAGTTGTGAAGCTCAATGGCAGCGCTGTTTATGCAAAATGTTGTTTAAAAGATGCTCCTATATAAAATGAATCGTTGATAACAAACTAGATAGATGAAAACAATGATATTTTGTTTAAATTACCCCCACTAACCTTAGATGCATTTCTTTGTGAACATTCATGGCTGCAAAAAATGAAAATTTTCAATCAACATTCTTGAAATTTTAAAATTTGACTAACTTTTTACTTCTTTTTACGTAGTGAAGGAAGTATTGTGATCGCGGAAAAAAATTCACTCAAATTTGTGTCTAAATTTTGATTTTGCTCACCCCCGAATGAATGTCGAGTGGTATTTTCGACCTGTCAGAACGTGCATATGTACCTACCAACATATAACCAGCCGAAAAATCATTTTCAACCACCCCTGAGTTAATTACGACAAGTTTTCTCGTGACGTCTGTATGTGCGTATGTATGTGCGTATGTATGTGCCTATGAATGTGCGTATGAATGTGCGTGTGTATGTGCGTATGTATATCGCATAACTCAAAAACTTTTTGCTGTAGAAGCTTATTGGGTATGTAGGCTCTTGGTATGTAGGTATTTTGGTATGTAGACTCTGAGGAGGATCTAGTTGTTTACCTCTCCTAGTGTTTGCATTCGAATGTTCCCAAGGGGGTGTTTTACCGCTTTTTTGGGGTAAATCAGTCTTAATTTCAATGCAG
>JAXGGA010010672.1:0-45824 GCA_038373865.1 Uloborus plumipes | reverse complement strand
CTTCGGAATTCAGAAAGGTATGAATGTAGCGATGTTTATGCGTGTTATTTAAATGTACCCCCCCCCCCTCAATGCAACATTTTTGGTTGTTTCAACATAGCCTATTAAAATAAACGAATCACCGATTTAAAAGAACCACAAGCACAAGCAATTTTTACTTTGATTGATTTTAATTTGCAAAAGAAGTTATAACTTTTAAAAGGTATTGTTTGCCTATTTTTCTCCTGTTATTTTTGTAGTCTTAATTACCCCCAAAATGCAGCATTTTAAGTCAATTTTTCAAAAATTTCCTCGGGGGAGAAACCCCCGAACCCCCTGAAATTGCGGATATTCTCTACTTCATTAAAAAGTCACTGCTTCACTTTAGTCATACCCATTCCCCCCCACCCCCACACACACACCCTTCAAGGGGGAATAAAAAAAGAAAAAACTAAAGACAGCATGAAGTGTAAAAAACGACAGGTAAATAAATAATAAAGTACATGAGGTTCTGTATCAGCGACAAAAAAAGACATAGGTGACAAAAAATGCCTGTTCTGCCTACAACAAAGTTTACCGAACTACAAAAGGGGCCCCAATATCTAAAATAGCTTAGGGCGAATTCGGTCAAAATCCAACATGAATACAAGATTTTATTTTGTCACTCTGTTTTTAATATTGACTACAGTACTATCATAGAGGATTTTGCTCGAAAGAAGGCTCGGAGGAAAGCTTTTTCGAATTACGTAAGTGTAAAGTCGTTAAACAATAAAATAACCATTATTAAAACACTGAAAAACTGCGAAGAACTTTAAATTATTTTTCTTTGCAAATACTTAACGATGAAAGTGAAAAATATTACATTTGCTTTGAATTACTGCAGACTGACTTTTTCGCGCAAGCCATCATCATGTAGATCACAGTTCAATTATTTTTACTTCGCCCACTTTAAAGTATTTGTCCTAATACTTTTGTAAACGAAAAAATGAACCGAACTCTGTGAATTTTAACTTGTAACCTTTATATTTGCCTCATGCAAATGTTTAAAATAGGTGGCCCTCAATACTATTTAGTCCCTTAATACTGAAACTAATATATATGAGGAGGAGGGCGGCAGATTCAAGTCTGCCTAGGGGCGGCAAAGAGCTAAATTCGGCCCTGAACATTGTAAAACATTATTTTGCATTGATTGGTGACAAACTGGAATGTAAATGTTTGAATTGTTATCTTGTTCACTCTAAGGGCCCTGCTCCACATCAGCGGAAAACGCGAGCGTAAAGCAGAAACGTAAAATGGATTAAATAGGGTTCCTATGGAAAGCAGCCGAATTTTCGGTTTCTGCCTTCAGTTTCGGTCACGTTTTACGCTGATGTGGAGCAGGGCCCTAGGCGTTCACACCAGATTTTTAAATCAATTTTACTCTGTTACTGTAATACTGGGAAATATTATTAGAGCGGCGGTGTGAGGGACAACCCATGCAGACTAACTCTTTATGCACTGTTGGTACTCACGCACACACAGAAGAACCGCATTAATTCAGTATTATGAATCCAATACTGCTGGGGAATACTGCTGGTATTTGAAAGTACCATTCTCTGCTCTTTACTGAGAGGTCGACAGGTGGTGTCAGCGATCGCAAACAGTTTTCTTAGCGGCTAGTACAGGTTCTAGGGCCTAAAACTTAATTCGGTTGGAATTTGTTTACAAATAATTTTCGAGCACCGGGTTAACGGAGAAAGTCGGGGCCTGCATTCCGGGTGAAATCTTCTGACAGCAAAGAAAAAAAAGCGTATCTGCTAGTAAGAAACAAAAAAAATCGTGATTCTTTTGACAAAACCAAAGAATTTCAGTTACGAGAAATTTCCAGTTCAGGACACCCGATCCCACAATCCTCCCTAATGTCATCAAAAATTACTCAAAAATGAATTTTTAAGGTCTCAGTTTCGAAAAATTGCTTGGTAGCTTCTTACCCGCCTCTTCTCTAATAATTTGGTCAACAGCTTAAAATGGTTTTTTAAAACTGTTTCCGGTAGAGATCTCACCCTTCCCGTCACTTGTCTTAAGTCTTCAAAGATAATTTTCAAACAGTTTTTTAAAAAGCAGAGCTCCCGAATTTCTCTCCCGAACATCACTGAAGATAATTTTAAAAGAGCATTTTTCAACCTCAACGCTGAAAAAACTCCGGAGAACTTTCAAATCCCTCTTCTTCTCCGAATATTACCAAACATCGCTTTAAAACGCATTTTTAGGCCGAAAATTCAGAAAAATTTCCGAAACAGGGCTCCTTATCCCTCTATCTCCTTTCAACAAATTATAGCATAAAAATGTTTTTAAGCTTCAATATCACAAAATTTCTGGGGGGCAGTTAACGAATACTTCTCTTAAGCAATTTCTCAACGTTATTAAATATAGCCACCAGCCAACCCTTTTCAGAGATAGCCTAAAATTGATGACTTCAATTTCGAAAAAAAAAATCGATGGAGAGCCCCCTTTCCTACTCTATCATTACCGAACATGATCCAAAGTAAAGCTTCAGCCTGGAAACATTTCCGGAGAGATTCCTCCAATCTTTGTATTTCCCTTCACGTCATCAAAGGGATTATGACCATATTATACGTCTTTAATTTATTTATTTAATTAGGAATATCAAAAAAATTTGCTCATTCAAAATGTATTTTTACTAAGCACTGAGTTAGCTCCCCCAAGCAAAAGCAGAATTACATGTAATCAGGGGTGATTGTAAGTTCATGAAAAAATACCTGAAAGATTTGAAGAGAAAATGTGTGTGTGTGTCGAGGGTGAGGGTGGGGGGGTTCAAAAAACCAAGGCACCTATTATTTAAGCACACCTAACTTTATAATTACACCTATTTAATAATAAATTGCCTTTCATAAACAAACAAGACACATTTCATACATTCGAATAGTTTCAAATAGTTTTTAGCCAAAAAAATGGCATCTTAACAATCACCGAAAATTCGAAAAATAAAAAAAAATACCGAAGGTGGGAAGACAAAAGCATAATTAAAAATATTTTATTTCCGGTATTTTCGAACATGAAAATACCAGAATCGATCATGAAAATACCGGAACACAATCACCCCTGACAGCTCGGTCATACCATTCAGATACTACCATTTCGTTCTTATTAGAACTCATTAGACTGAAATAGGAAGAAACCAAGTTGGGGGTGGGAAACATCTTCTAGAAGCAAACAGAACCAAACATACTGGTCACCAATGTAAAATTTGTACACCAGAGAGTGACCACAGCAATGGTACTGTTTAAATATTGAGAAGGGATAAAAGGTAGAGAGAGTGAAGCCTTCAATTCTTGAAGCTAAGATCCAAAGTCACGTGACATATTTGAATTCTTTGAAGACATCAGGCTCCTTTGATTAGTTTCGCGAAAAATGCGACTCCCATTCGCCAAAGTTGAACCATGTGACTTCAGATCATTGCCTCAGCTTTTTCTAACCTAATGAATGGACTTGCTCCCAAAGTTTTTTTTTAATTTTATTTTATTTCCAATGGCAGGCTACAAAAGCAGGAACACAAAATAGAAACACAAACACATAGCAAAATGAAAAAACAGAGAAAGACACAAATGCTTGTCTTAAGCCCATTAGGGCCCTGGCCTCCCAGTATCGTTGTGGAGTTGAGTGCAGGGCAGTCAAGAAGATGAGCCGAAATTGTAGATCATTTAGCCGACAGAGCGTTGCCCGGGGTGCACCAAGTGGAGGTCGATCTACGATGCCCCCCACTTGCTCCCAAAGTAGAAGAGCTAACTTACTTTACTACTCAATACCCAAAATTACGAGTTGAACCATACCATTGCTGCCGTCTCTTCCTGGTGTGCTAATTTTGCATTTGCTGCCAGCTTGTTTGGCTCTTCTATAAGATGTTTTCTGCTTCCAGCTTCGTTGTTTCCTACTCTAGACTGATGAGTTATAATGCGAACGAAACTGCAGTCCCTGGATGATATCGTCGAGCGGGAGTGTATTACATACTGACATATCTTTAGTTTGAATTTTATTGTTGTTTCCTTTCAATAAACTGTTTTGTTAAAACTTGTTGAGTTTTTCTCACAAATTATTCTTTACAGGGTCAGCAAGTTTTTTGAAGCATAATAGCGTAATTAGTCTTATCAACATCTGCGTAACTTGAATTATTAGATGGTTGCTAAATACACACAAGAACATGGCCAAATATTAGTTTAACTTTTCTCAAAATAACATTGACATAAGCCTCATCCTATATTAAGTTTTGAAGTCGGCGCAAAAAAGCTAAATAGAATCATTCGAAACTATAAATATAAATTTAAATGAATCCAGGTTCTTTATTCGCATTCGCATTCATTGAAAAATACATATTTATTAATGGTACAAATATTCAGCTCTCAATTTTCAATGATTTCTCTGAAAATGTTGGCAAAATATAGTAAACATCATTTTACCTATAGTTTTTGCGCCGACTTCAAAACTTATGTTTAAATGTAGTATCGATGGTGTTCAAAGAATAAAATTATTTTTTACTTTTTAGAGCATTTGCTGAGTGAAGTTCCGAAGTCGGTTCAATTTTTTTTTTCAAAAATATTTTTATTTTAATCTTTTTAGTGTAAATGTACATATGAAATAAGGTAATGTTTCCATTGCAAAACTTCACCTAATTTTCTTAAGTAAATGCTTCATAAAATAAACTATGTAAGAAAAAAAAGAAAGTATCAACGCGTCTAAAATTTTAAACGATTGACACTAAAAAATAATCCTTGTTATTCTCTGGTATTTATTTGTGTACTAGTTTAATTAAAGGCTAAATATTAACGGCTTTTCAACTAATTTATGTTTCAAAACAACACTAGATTCTCGCAGTTCATAAAATTTCACGACGTATTACATAGGTGGCCCGCTAATGAGTTTTATGTTTGATTCAGTTAAGCCTTCATTCACAATTTTCATGATCATTATAATAACTGTTTCATATTAATCACGTTCTGTAACAATGGATTTCATATTTAATCATTTAGGACAAATCGCTTTAAATTTGAGCAAAAATTTGGAGATTTTCCTCATTTTCTTCAGAATTCCTTTATCAAACCTTATGTAAATTAAGACTAACAAAACCTGAAATATTACGAATCAATCAGTACCTGGTACGACTTTCAGTTCGTTGGAGTTCAGGAGAAAAAAGCAGGACATAGAAAGATACTCGGTTTAAAATTTTCAAAAAGACCATAGAAAGGAGTTTCATTATGCAATCCAGAGAAGCCTGGCGTTCAAAATGGTCATTATTACGATTACTGTGATCCCAATTTCTTTTTCGAAAGATTTCTGCAGGTTCCCGTTATCGAACCCGGACCACGAGAGGATGGGACCAATCGGAAAGAAAGACCTTTCTAACAAAAAAAGAATTTTTGAAATCGGTCCAGGCGTCTTCGATGAGAAAAATTTGATTCTCATATCGGATGCAAAAAAAATAATTTAGTACGGTAAAAAAACAATTAGAATTTTTATTTGATGAATATTATTAATAATTATCGGTATAATCATCGAAAATTCGAAAAAGAAAAAAAATCCGCAGGCGGGAAGATAAAAGCATTATTAAAAATATTTTATTTCCGGTATTTTCGAACATGAAAATACCAGAATCGATCATGAAAATACCGGAAATCCGGTAAATTACCGGAACACAATCACCCCTGCTTATATTTTTTTCTGGTACCATTTTGAAAATGTGTTTCAAATTAAATTGTAATTCATGTTTTTAGCAGGGATTTTTTTTGGCTGCGATCTAAATATTAAAACAACTTTTTTGTTTGGAATTTAGCAATTAATGTTTTAGGAAGAGAGCGGTTTGGAAATATTTGTTTGTGGTAGGAAATTGTATTTGTTTATTAGGGAGAGTGTTAAATATGTGCTACTTGACATTTTTTTTATTCTAAGGAAGCATGTGCAAATAATGCGATTGATTTTTTACGCGGGAAAGTCTTTTAGCGAGCCGCTTTAGCGGGGAGTAGTTTTTTGAAACCGGTTTCGCTAAAACTTTCCTCCCTCCTTTAAATGCGAGCCGCCTTGGCGGCGAGTAATTTGTTTTAAGTTTCCTTACTACTTTAAAGGCGGGCGGCCTTGGCGGCGAGTAGTTTGCTGAAACTTTCCTCGCTACTTTAAAGGCGAGCTGCCTTGGCGGTTATATATCATTATATACCGCCTTGACGGCGAGTAGTTTATTTAAATTTTCATCACTACTTTAAAGCCCGTGCAACGCCGGGCCCCACAGCTAGTGTTATATAAAGATGGAGAGGTTTTCTTTTTTATCTTTTGCTGCTTCCAAAAAAACTTAATTACAAAATATCAGTTAACTCAATTAATAAATTAAATTTCAATTCTTTATTCCCCAAGTATTGCATCAGGTTACCAGCAATTTTTTTTTTCTTTTTACATTAATGAACTAAAATGTGTCCACAGTACATAGTTAAATGAAAATAGAGGAAAAATTAAAATACCAGCTTTTTCTTTTAAGGTCCAATTATTGGAAATATACCTAGTAGCATTGTTGCAATTGCTGTTGTTTCTTATATTGAGCAAATTGACAGCAATTTTTGTGCTATAAATATAGGATAGGCCTGTTTTAAAAGGGTTTAAGGCCTGGTTACCAAGGATGCGTTTTCCAACTGACAGGTGTGCATCACCTTTTTTTTGCAGCGGAGTTCCTTCTATGCATGCGCCGTCATCATAGTTGGTTTGACATAAATTTGGATTTTTATTAATAAAATTTTTTACCACCACTTTTTCATCGGCCAAAAATTAATACATAGAATAAATCACAATTATATCTTTACATATTATTTAATTACAAATATATTTAATTTTCATAATTCTACATCATGATAATGTTCAAGTTCTTGAAATAAAGTACAATAAAAAAAGTATGAAGAAAGTTGGTTCAGAGTAAACATTCATCTTGATTCTTCATAAAAGTTAAACACGCACATTAAGTTTTCAAATATAATATTTCTTACAAATACCAAAAATGTAACAATTACCAAACCACGAAAAATTGAAGAAATAATTCAAGTTCTATAGCCCCAGTATTAAATGTTTTAACCAATATTAAATGTCCCAAGCAATTACAGATAGGTCAACATATCAGTACCTCAGAACCAGACTAACGTAAGTGCATTTTTGTCATTTTTCAGTAGAGAGGAAAAACGATTGTTGGATACATGCAAAAGATGGAACTCGCGCTCTTTTCACGCTGCTAAATAATTGTGAAGGAATTTGTTTTATAGAATACTGTTTTGATGGGTCGATGTGGAATAAGATTCTACATACAATGAAGCAAAAAAGTGAAAATGGCAATTTTGGACTTACGTCGTTCTGGTTCTGAGGTACAGATATAAAAATTAATGAAAACTAATTTATACACATTTTGTACATTACAAATTAAAATAAGTGTACAAGCATACAAAAAATGCTCAAACAGTCGATTCAGATTTTTTCACCAGGGCGAGGGTAATGTTATTTAAGATTGTTTTCCTTTTTTTAATAAAAATTTTCCTTATTTTGTGCAAGGGATAAAGTTAGATCATATAAAGAGATTTTTAGTCTTTATAATTACACCTAACAATTATTAAGATATATTAAATTTATAACTGGGGCAGCCTGTATTATAAGCAAATGCATATGCGCATATTCTATCCTCTTTTGACATTAGCGCATATGAATTTTAATAAATTAAGAATTTAAAAATAAATGGATGATACTGCAGTTTTCATCTTTCAGTTTCCCCCTTTAACTTAAGAGAAACTGTAGAAGTTTTTTTTTTTAAATTATCTTTGGGAATGATATCAAAGGATACCCACAGCTTTTAACAAAAAAAAATCCTTCAGGAACTAATTATGATCAGTTGAAATCAAGGTTTGAAAATATCAAGAATTTTCGAAAATATAGGATATTTTAATACACATCCAATTTTTTCAATCAACGCAAATTAAAAGTCTTCAAATAGTAAATGTGTGTTCAAATCATGGTTGTTTTCATCATCACTATTATAATATACAGACCACAAATTTATTTTTAATATTTAAATAGGCAGTTTTAATCAGTATTAAAATTGTTACATTGCTGATAATTTTACATATAAGATCTGAAAGGGATACTATACTGCTATGTTGTATTACACAGGGTGTCCACTCCAATCGTGGACCAATAGCTAATTTCTAAACCGTTAGAGATAAGCATATAGTTTATTTAGGAAAAAATCTCCAAATTACGAAAGGAATTTTGGGTCTATTCAATGTTTTTCAAAAAATCAAATTTTGAAAGAGTTACGAAATTTAAATTTTTATACAGACCCCCAGTCCTATCAATCATATTTAGTAAAACATTCTTGACACTGTAACGTTTAAAACTAAAAAAAATCACTCTTCTACGACAAAAATTGACCGAGTTATGACGTTTTGAAAAATCAAGATTTTGAAGGATTTCGCATACGGTCCCTAAAGCGATCTCTCGATGACGTCATGAAACAATGCAAAATCTTGATTTTTCAAAATGTCATAACTCCGTCAATTTTTGTCGTAGAAGAGTGATTTTTTTTTAGTTTTAAACGTTACAGTGTTAAGAATGTTTTACTAAATATGATTGATAGGACTGGGGGGCTGTATAAAAATTTAAATTTCGTAACTCTTTCAAAATTTGATTTTTTGAAAAACATTGAATAGACCCAAAATTTCTTTCGTAATTTGGAGATTTTTTCCTAAATAAACTATATGCTTATCTCTAACGGTTTAGAAATTAGCTATTGGTCCACGATTGGAGTGGACACCCTGTATTAATGATCCATTAACAATCATATAAACATTGTATTGTATTTGTGAATAATAAATGAACACTACTATGATTAAAATAATGTGCAATTTGAAAATATAGTACGAAAAACAAGTATCAAAATATCATATTTTCAAAAAAAAAAAATATTGGATGTGTATCGTAATACATGTTATGATATATATATCGGTGAATCTTGGTTGCAATAAAAGTTGTTAACGGGTATGGGTGATTCTACAAATAGGGGAATATTTCTAACATGTAGATTTCAAAAAATTAATTTAAAATTAAAAATCTGAAAAAAATCAGCAAAGTACTTTATAAGTTGCATAATTAAAATAGAATATCAGCAGAGCTTAAATGTTTGTATTTTACTGTATTTTTATTTTTTGAAGGCATATGTGAATGATAAAAAGGACATATGTGTGGATGACACAATGGGTATGTGAATAACACAATAAGTATGTGAATACACACAACACAACACAATAGGTATATTATTGAAATTTTTTAATGTGTAAACTGTTAGACATAATTTTTAAACATTGTACCGTCATAGTTTGGCTTTTGATTCATCCACGTGTCTCATATTGGGGCATATGAATGACATTAGAAAAAGGGCATGTGGATGACAAAACACAATTAATGTGTTCTCAAAAAGTCATTTCTGAATATTTTTCGGTCTAACTTCGAATAAGAACCAACAAATGCAAGCTTTAGGCCTATTCATTATCAACATTTATTTCCATGTACATTTTACTTGCATTCTGTAGGTCATGTTAATGACAAAGATGAAAAACACTTGCCTTGAAAGTTGAGTTTAGCTTGTTTTTTATCAAAAAGTAATTGCAGAACCACAAAATTAATCTTTAGCCAGGAATAACAAAGTTCCATGTTTTATTTTAAGATGTGTTGCCAGATTTTGAAATAAAACATTTCAGAGAAAAATATCTGTACTTTTCAGACATGTGGATGACTGATAATCGCTGGGACAAAGTTTAGATTAACTTTCAGAGATATTATTTTTACATTATTTTGCTTTTTTTTGTGATTTACATCTTGCACACATTCACCATTATAAATAAAAAACTCTTGAGAAAAAAATCACTTTGTTTTAAAATCTATATTACATTGATTGTGAAAATTGCACCTATAGAACAGAGCATGTGGATGACATTTCAATATAATATTTTATTTTTAAATGAATAATAATTAATTATTGACTTTGTTGATAATCAGAATTATAGAACAAAAGACGCATAAAATATTCCCAAAATAGTTTTTTATTAAATTAAAAACAAAAAAAGGAATCAAGTATGGAACACAAATTTGCCCATTTTTGTAGAATCACCCGTACACAACTTTCTGTGTAAATAATTGCATTAATATCTTTTGTCTTAATTAATAAAAATAAAAAAACAGAAAAGCTTTTTTTTCATCAGATGCAATGACTTTTCTGGCATGAGTAAAAACTTATTCAAAGTACACTTTTCAGTTTTAGGGCAGTGCTTATTTTCATGATATTTCGAAGGCTCTATTTGTAACAATACAAATTTATCAGTTTATCTCCATAAATGATTAAATTAAAATATATATTTAGTAAAAAACTGCTTCATTTCCTAATAAGACAGCAATTTTGCTAACATAATGACTCTATAGATTCCTAGCATTTTCACAGAAAGCACAATGCATACATTATATAAAGAACCATATAAAACACAATAAAGCTAATCCATAAAAAAGTCAACATTTTGCCCTACACATGAGAGCTGCTATATTTTTTAAAGTTTTTAGAAGGTAACGCAAAAAAATGTTCTTTTAAGAAATCATTCATATGTTTGATTTCTTAAACAGTAAAATTTTGCTCATAACTTTAAACTCTTTTAAATTATTCCTCTTTTTTTTTTTTTTTTTTTTTTAATACAATATATGAGTTTTTTGTGTGAAACAAAATGTCCAATTTTAAATGAACTGGCACAATAGAAGAATTTTTTAAAAAGATATTAATTTAGAGATGTGACAAACTATGAAAGTTATTCACACCAACATGTGTGGTAAGAAATTTCAGAAAAAAAATATATATCGGTTTCGCAGCACACATTTTTTGAAAGGGTCACTTTTATAGTACAGAACTATCTGAGGAGGCCTTAACTCAAGCACAATTCCTCTCTGAATTGACTCCTGATCAGATTAGCGCTAAACAATATCATGTTTTTAGGTTCAATTTCACACATTTAGTGTTAATTAGATTAATTGCTGCTTTCATATAATTTGAAGGTTGTTTTCAAGCATAAACTGGAAATATCAATAGAAAGCTATCAAGACTTTTTACATACATTTTACAAAAAGGCTCATCAAGTAGACATACTGAAAACATTTTAGAGTGCATTTGCGGGTTACGCACAACACATACAATAAAAAAAAAAGCAATTTCCTATCATTTAGTTCTGAATCAAAGCAAAAAAACTTCAGGAGACATAGATACTTCCAACTTGGCACAAATGTGAATTAATACAAAGAAAAAAAAAGAATATGAATATGAAAGTTCATCAGCACATTTATTTACAAATACCATCAGCAATGTGCATGAGATGATTTTTAGAAATTTTTGAGAATTCCTCGTGAAACTTCCACAAAAGAGCAAAATTTTGCTTATCTTTTATTTTGCTTATCGGACAGCCAATGACATTAGAAATCACTTTCAAACAATGAGTGATTCGTTCAAACAACTCAAACTTTAATGGGTATTCGCAAGATTTCATCAAATTGAGAAACTTTTGAAACCACGGAATATAACTTTCAATATTGAAATCCATGTAGGCTGTGGTCGGATCGACACGTTGAGGTACAAAGCCAGTGGAAAAAAGGAGCGGGTCCATTAGCAAGGTTTGATTTAATATAGTCGAAACATCACTACCCAACTGATACACTTGAGTATTCTGAGATACATAATTCTCGCCCCCAATACTCAAACTGCTTGCATTAGGGCTTGTTATAATATAGCTTGCAGGAGGATTGACACTTTCATGTACATTAGCTCTTACTGGGACTTGCTCTTTAGCTTGAGGTAATAACTGATGTTTTGTTCTCATGTGATCCAAAAATGCTGCTTTATTATTGAAACTCAAATTGTTACATTGTGGGGAACTGCACAGGTAGCGTAAAAGAGAGCAGTTCATAGAGTGTTCCAGAAGGGCAGTTTCAGTCTGGAACCGGACTTTGCATTCAAGACACATAAAACAATCATCTGCATTTTCCTTTTTCAAAGTATGAGAAACATTCTCAAACGAAACATCTGGCTGCCTGGAAACATAACCCGGAAAACTACTTTTCGCAGTTTTCTGCATAATTTTTCTCGGAGCAGGACCATTGCGGTCACTATCTGATGATTCATCACTGCTATCATCACAGGCTTCTCTTTTCACAGTATTTGAAGAGTAATTTTTATGACTGTTTACTACATGAGCAGTATATTCACCCAGAGTGTTAAATGAAACATCGCAAACACCACACCAAAAAATGTGCCGTCTACCATGCTCTCTTCGAGCAGCGGCGGTATCAAAAACGGAAGGACAAAACTTGCACTTGAATGATTTTGAACTCGTATGAGTTGCGGTATGTTTAGTTAGAGCAAGCTTGTTGGCAAAAGTAGAACTGCACATTTTGCAGTTATACAATTTTGTCACCTTATGGGTGCTTAGATGAGCAATCAAAAAACGGTTTTCAGAAAAACATTCCGAACAATCGGGGCACTCAAAAGGAAATAAATCCTCCTCTTCGTCTTCAAAATTCTGAGTGTCACAAGAAGCGTCATCTTCATTAACACAAAACATAGCAGAATGAGTTTTCATATGACTTGATAAATTTTGCTTCTTTGCAAATGTTTTGGAGCATTCAGGACAAGGATATCTCTCACCAGCCACATCTTCATCATCAAATGCAAGTTCTTTAAACTCTAAAAAATAAATAAGATAATGACAATTAACATTGCTAAAAATTGAAACTGCTTAAATTTCATTCTATGTACACTAAGTTCATAGCTGTTTACACCTAAAATCTTTCTTCAACCCCTTAACCCATGGACTCCCAAAGTGGGTGCCGCAAGAGAGGAGGGAGCAGCAAAGTGTTCATTGTTTCAAAATATTCACATGTAACCTGTCCCTGTTTAACCCTTACAAGAGCATAATTTTTGCAATTATGAGATATAGATGCATAAATCGAATTGCAAAACTGATCAAAATAAGATGCTTAGATCAGACAGTAAAAGTTTGAAGTAGAAAAAGGTCCTGACATTAAATTAAATTTAAGTCTGAGCTTTTTCATTTTGGTTTAAGTTTTAGATCACAATGTTTTCAGATATGCGTTTTCAAGTACATACAGTCGAACCTGCTTAATGGAATAGTGATTTTTCCATGGAAAGATGATCTAATTAGCGGGATATTCCATTATCCGGGATCAAAATAATGCATTGCAACAATTCAGTGCATTAAAAATGTATTGTATTAAGCGGAATATTTTTTTAACCGATATTCTTATAAATATCAAAATCTTTATTTCATAAATTATAGGAATTTTTAAACTAAACAGTACATAAAATGCAAAAATACAAATGCTGACTATTTTACAAATGTTTTAGATTGCAAATTATACATAACTTGCGACAACATAAAACATTAAAATAAAAAAAAGAGGTGGCAAGTGCGGAAAAGGAAAAGTTTTGACATACAAATCTGAGATTAAAAAGTTGCCAGTTTATTTCAACAGAAAGACTTTTAAATTGTAGACTGTGAATTGCAGCTTTGGAATTTAGAGATGGAGCATGTTTAACTTATTTCATCTATGCTCTTTATAATTTTTAATGCAAGATATTGTTTACAATAGTCAATAAATTTACCTTCCTAACCTGTTGTTATTTTTTGCTATTAGCTAATGACACAGTATTTATTTTTCATTAGATCATTGTTATTATTAAAAAAACATTTATTTATTTTTAAATATTTTCCCCCTGATGAAAACAACCCTTTCTTTCTTAAACTTATAAAAATGCACTAATACAGTTTAAGTTCAACAGCCATTTCATTTTGTTAAATGAAAAACTTTACTAATTTAACGGTTAAAAATTTCTAATAACCGTTGTATGGAAGGTTTTTTCGGGGGGGGGGGGTGGAGATTAGTTTGTGATAAAAAAATTTCAGCTTTAATAATTCCACTAATTTAAAACATTTTTTTCAAAAATATAGTCAAATTTCATATTAATTCTATTACCTCATCATGACAATAAAATGTATCAAGCATTTGGAAATCATGAATTTCCATTGCGTCCAATTTCTTCTGCCGCACAAGACTTTTTACAACTAAGTGGACAAAGTGTGGGGCAGTAAAATATCTGCTGCTAATCAGGGTGACAAATTTCATGTGTGCACAAAGTATGCTCTTTGAAATTGTCAAGCTTTGGTAATGTGTTTGAACGTATCATAGCAAAAGTTTTGTTATTTATATTTTAATAGCAATGAGAAAATTATTTTTTTTCTTTTTAGTTCGACAAAATTTCATTCCTTCAAAAGGATGATAGGATCTCATCTTACCTTCTGCAAAGTCCCGACAAATTTTAAACTCTAACCCTTAATGACTATCTTTATACTTTGAAATGAACTTAAAAAAAAGTTTAAACTACTGTTGAAGAAAATTTCATGCCTAAACTGCAAAAACTGATAAACATGCTGAAGGGAAATATAAAACAATATAATATAAACAAGGGGATAAATATGCTGCCAACATGTGTACTTAGAAAATCTTACAATTTCCCCTACGAAACAGTACTAAAACAATAACCTATTTCTTAATGAAAATCAGACATTAAATAAATTACCGTAATTATATCACTGTCACTTACAGCAGTTTTCTTTTGTTTTAATTAACATTTTAAATTTTCTTTAGATTTTCAACTGAATAAATTTATTTCAATTACACAATTTTCTGTGAAGTATGTTTTGAATATCAGCAAGCTGGGAAGGAACAAAAACATGAATAATAAAAATATAAATGAAGTAAAAGTAGTCTTCAGTAACCATGTTAAAAAAAATAACTTCCAATCGTCAAAAATATTAAAATACTTTCATGACGCAAAAGGACTGAAAGCTTAACAAAGAAAGCAATTTTTCGTTGACTATAGATCAGTTTTTTTTTTTAAAAAATTCATTATCTATTATATAAATAATAAAAATAAAAAAATAATGCAATAAGTTCATTAAAGATAGCAATATGTCAAAATAACTTCCAACCATCAAAAATATTAAAACACTGACAAGATGTTAAAGGATTGAAATGTCAAACAAAAGAAGCAATTTTATAAGAAACACTGGTAAAATGTAAGCATGTAAAATGCGGAGGAAAGAATTTATACGTTATTTTAAAAAATGATTTAATGTGATAACCTAAGGCAGCATATGTAAATGAAACCTAAAATTTTTGCAAATATTAAAATATTTGCACGATGCAAAAGGATTGCAGTCTCAACCACACGAACCAGTTTTCCGCAAAGGACGCGTTCAGTGCTGTAATATGACAATGTTTAGGCTTTCCTTCGCATATTAACACATGTAATGATGAATTTTAAAGAAGCTTAGTAGTTGAAATTAGTTGTGTGAAAAAAAACACAGGAATCTTGTATTTTGTGAGTTGAAAATTATAATACCACAACAATTTCGATGTCCTAGAACTAGAGAGAACTGTCCTAGAACCTAATCAATGAAGGGCGAAAATGACCGAATGTACTTTAAGGAGGGGATTATTTCTCCAAAATTCTCGGCCCTTCACCTCTGTATTCGGACCTATTGTAATGAAAACGGGAGGAAATTTTTTAGCAATAAGCTAAAAAAATGGGTATGCAGAAAGGTTCTGAAAAGTTAGGCCTGTTGCTATGTTGTGTGCATTTTTGAAAAAATTGGAAAAAGGAAACTTAAAATTAATATTGTTTAAACTGTGAATTTTAGTAAAAAAAATTTTAAGCGTGTACTCATTAAAATAAAAAAAAAAAGCTATTTAGCAAATGATCATCAATTGAAATGGTTGTTGTTTATACATCTTTTTGCTATTGTTACAAATCTTGTAAATAGTTGTTGTTTTTCCTGCCTTGCATCATTTTCATTAGTTTTGGTTTTATCTGACGTCATGTTGCAAAAGTATCTGAAGATATCACCTTTATCACTTGTATACCAGCCCTGTTACGTTTTGTAGTTTTTACACTTGCCCTAACTTTAATAAGCGTGAAGACATTTTCGCATGGTTTTTCTTTTTATACTAGAAATTTTTCGAATGGATTATGGAAGTTATGAATGAACGATATTTTGCTAGAATATTGTCGAAACTTCGTTCTCGAGTATAAATAGCTGGCCTTGAACACAGTCGGTTAGTTCTTTTCAGATTTTGATTTCTGGAGACTCGTTTTCGTTCGCTTGGGCGAATGGTTGTTTTGCTTTTGTAATTGCTTAATTACTGTTCACGTTAGATATGTGGTGCTGAGTTACTGTTGAGAGTACAGTGTACTGTTTTGCTACCTGATTGCTGGATGTTTAGCAATTGTTTCTTGCTCCTATTGTAAATAAGTGTACATGCTTGTAAATAAATTTATAGTTATTTCCTCAAGATTGGAATGCTCATTTAAGAAAGTTGAAGGTGCTACGGACTCGCTACACTATGATTATAAAACAAATACAAACATGGAATTATAATAAACACACATGTTAATTATAAAAACACATCTATAGTCTGTTACTCTAACTTACGCGCATCAAGGTCAACTTTTGTGTTCTTTCCATGAAAACTGTTAAAGCAATTCATTTATTATAAAAAATTAAATTTTTTTTTCTTTTTCATCAAGTTTTAAAAGAACTATTTTAAAGATTTTCTCATCGCTATCAGCAAAAAATAAACAAGCAACTCACAGTTTAGCTGTTATTAAAAAAAAGGAGGGTTTTTGTGTCCTTTCTGTCAAGTGAGAATGTTGCATGGGTCAGCTAGTTATTAAAATTGCAATTAAATGCATAACAAACATTTTAGAAAAAATATTCTTTATACCCACAACACATATACGAAACATGAAAGAGTGAAAAAAAGAAATTTAATTACTTACCATCATGAATTTTAATATGTCTTGTGAGACTACTCCGATTCTTGAATACTTTTTCACAAAATGGACAAGGAAAATTATCTGGTTGAAGCTATAAGACAAGGGAAAATGATCAAGAATAAAATATTTAGAGAAGAAAAAATGTTTGTATACAGTAAAGGTCAAGACTCAAAGTCGCCACTAGGCGTGTGGTGAACTAGGTTGATAAAAGTGACGACACTCCCCCCCCCCCCCAAAAAAAAAAAACCTTGCTCAGTTGCCAAGATTTTCACCTTTTTGTTTTTAAAAAAATTCCATGGGTGAACTGGAATTATGCACTAAATCCAAGATAGAAAAAGTATTTATCACTTTGAAAGTACACCAGGGGATAAATACTGAGAGGGAGGTTTGATTGGGGAAGATTGTTTGTGACCACAAACTCGAGTCGGCAACATGTGAAACGCAGTCACTATATTTCATCAGTTACAAAATGAAAATAGACAAGATGCTTAAGTGCCTAAATTTCTAAAAACTAAGCAGAGTTGGATATTTATTTCCCTGAAAGCTAATGAAAATAACGCAAAATGCACAGTAAATCTTTCTTTTTTTTGCGATTATTTCAAATAATTTTCTTCAGAAGCTAAAAAACATATCTTGCTTCGTACATAATGTCTTGATGATTTAATTGAATAATTAAGAGTAAAAACTTGTTATTTCATTTGATCCCAAGTAGAGCCTTTTATTGGAACATTTTATTTGAAAAATTTTAAGTAACGTAAAAAAAGGTATATCGGGAGATTAGGGTAGATACGAACAAAACTCCCCAATTACACAAAGAAATTTTCAAAAACATATGATAGGGAATTATTCAAGGAATTTTTTTTTTTTTTTTTGAAAGGTAATATCACGATATGTGAGAAATTTACTCTAGTCGTTCTGGCAACACTACTGGCTTTAGGAGCAAGATTGCGTGCGGGAAAGCTAAAACATCAAGTTTTCATTGTCTACTAAACTTTGTAAGAACAGAAAGAAAAGATATTCCATGTTACAGTGCAGTGAAGGATTTTCCCCAACAATGTAAAAATATATATATATATTGAAATAATTGCTGCTTATTATGGTTTTTTACATTAGAAAAAAAGTAAAATTCATATGCAGTTTTATTTTCTAATACTTAATCAATTGTCCAGAAAGGAAGATTTTAATTTCTCGCCCAGGTATTGACCAAGATTAAATATTATAAGAAATTAAATATTATAACTAAATTGTTTAATACTAATTTCTGGAATTGGTATAGATCAAAATAACGTAATTTAGTTTGTTTCTGAAATAAATCTTTTTAATGTGCAGTAAATTTTGAAAAAATCCACTTTACCCACACAGTGGGTTTTTACAGATTGGGACCACTTTGACGAGCCCTATTAAACATATAAAGTATTTGTAGTACCTAATAAAAATATTTTTGAAAAAAAAAATTGAACCGACTTCAGAACTTCACTCAGCAAGTGCTCTAAAAAGTAAAAAATAATTTTATTCTTTGAACACCCATTGATACTACATTTAAACATAAGTTTTGAAGTCGGTGCTAAAACTATAGGTATAACAATGGATTTCATATTTAATCATTTCGAACAAATCGCTTTAAATTTGCGCAAAAATGTTAAGATTTTTCTCAATGTCTTCAAAATCCCGTTATCAAACCTTACGTTGATTAAAACTAATGACTATTGAGAAATGACGAATCTATCGGTAACGGAATTTTTGAAATTGGTTCAGGTGTCTTCGAGTAATCGTATAAATTCATAAAAATTTCAAAAAGACCATAGAAATGAATTTCATTATGTAATCCAGAGAAGCCTTACATTCAAAATCGTCATTATTACGATTACTGTGATCCCGATTTCTATTTCGAACGATTTCTGCAGGTTCCCGTTATCAAATCCGGACCACGAGACGATAGGACCAATCGGAAATGAAACCATTTCAAACAAAAAAGGAATTTTTGAAATTGGTCCACGCGTCTTTGAGAAATGTTGTAACATACGGGGGAAAAAAATTCTCCGACGAATTGTATAACCTCCTCCTTTGTTGAAGTCGGTTAAAAATAAATCACAAGACTGATGCATTTTAAATAACTTTCAAAAGATCAACATATTTTGTTCAAAAAAAAAAAGAAGTTACAGATCATGTATTAATTAACCTCATGTATCAGTGAGAACATTTATACAAATAGAGGGGAATAATCTTTAAGTCATAATACTTTACGTTTACATTGTAGACATTATTTGAGTTGCTTAGGATCAAAATTAGGGATGCACCGATAAACAAATTGGCCGATTACCGATTAATCGGTTGTTGATAATCGGCTGAGCCCATTAATGGTAAGAATGATTGTTTTTAATACTACGATTTCACAATCACTGTTTTTTCTCTCTTATACAATTCTGAGTTTAGAAATAGTAAGTAATTTATTTCTGAAAAGATTTTTTTTTTTCAATCTTCCTAATTTTCACAAAATAATTTCAGTATTTTATTAAATTTCTTAGAACCGATTTACATATTATTGTCAATAATATTACATTAATACATTGTTAATTATATTAATTGGACATAAAAATTTAAAAAAAAGGGGGGGGAGGGTCTGTGGTGAGCACTCCACAATTTAGGAGTACTTTTAAATTTCAATTTTAATTATCAGTAGCAATTTAATTCAAGACTTTTATTCTTTGAAAATTAGAGGTTACCTCACACAGTACTAAGGAGAAAACTATCACACATGAAAAATTTTGCAACATTGTCTATGTGTATATTTAGTCAAAGCAGGAGAATAAATTTATTAAAAACTTATTATCAACTATGAGGATTATTATTACAGTCAATAAAATCAAGCATAGTTTCTTAGTGAAGGTACACTTTAAAGAATATCAAAAAAAAAATTTTTAGCCGATTAATTGGCCCAATTTTGCCGATTATTAATAATAGGCAAAGTGGCCGATTATGGCCGATTAATCGGTACTGCGGATTAATCGGTGCATCCCTAATCAAAATTTAAGTGGGCAGTCAAGTGGTGTATGGCAGTTGTTTGGAAGTGCTACGTTTAGGTCATGGAAATAAGCGTACAAACTTATTTAGAGGGTTCAGTCATAAGCAAGGCAGACAATGTTATGGATGTCTTAACGAATCAGGACTTCAATTTCAGTTTCAGTCAACAGTGCAGCATAGCTAGTAACAAAGCCAATAGGATGCTTGGGTTTATTAATAGATCTACTTCAAACAAATCTAAGAAGGTTCTTCTGTCTTTATATAGAAGTTTGGTAAGACCTTATTTGGGGTATGCTGTTCAATTTTGGTCCCCTTATCTTAAGAAAGGCATTAATTTATTGGAAAGGGTGTACAAATATATTTTAAAATGCTTTCCTCTGATTTACTTTATGAAATGCAGGGCAAAACGATGAGTGCTTTTTTTAGCATAAAAATCTGTAACGGTTGGAGTACTTGTACCTAAAATTTAAATTAACTATGTTAATGGAACCTTCATAAACACATAATTAAAAGGAAAAAATATCAAAAAAATGGAGAGATAAGCAAATCACATTCCAAACAATGAAGCACAAGTTTTTTTTTTTTTTTTTGCAAAAATACATAGAGAAAAGAAAATACCGTATCTTCAGCTTTTGATGCAGGGCTTTGTTTCTTCGACTTTCCCTTAGGTTTCCCCATCATCAAATTCTAAAAGAATACAGACATCAAACATTAGTATAACAATTGTGAATTTGAAAATTATTTGAGTAAAAGCATTTTTACCCTGAAGATTTTTGATTTTAAAGTATTAATTTTTTGAATTCATAAAAAGGTTTCATGTCACCTCAAAGCATATGTCTGCCTAAAACCAAATGCTTTGTGATGTACTGCAATACAAAATTTTGCAAGTTGAATTCATACATGATAAGGGCGCTTTTACACTTGACGACACGACAACGACGAAAGTCGGACGGTAATACAGCAACGATATAAGTACCGTGTCGTGTCGTTTATAGCACTGCTTTTCCACTCAAACAATATCGTTTCTCCGAACGGGTCATTTTCCATCGCATTTCATTTCGAGATAGCACTGTGCTCACACGTATATTATTATGGCTCCTCCATTTACCAGATTACGACTGTTATATTTACTTTACTTCCAGAAAAAGAAAACAAATGAAAAATACGATATTGAGTGCATGATATTCACAGCTTTATTACATTCTCACTCACCTTGTTTACTAAGAACGAAACGCATACTATCTGCTGGAATTGCAGAGCGATAAATGGCGGATCTAACTCCCAAAAGTTTGCCATAGAACTTTTTAAAATTAAGTCCACAGTTCGCCATGATATAAGTTGGTCGTCGCAATATAGTTTTGTTTTGTTTTCGTAATTGTAGTGCTCTTTAGTACTAAGCGAGTGTATCCCCATTTCGTTATAATGAAGAGAATTCGTTAACAAATATGTTTCGTTGTCAATCGTCTCTTCGTTGACACCATCGCTTCTTTGCGAATAGATTCGCCATTTATCCCTCGGCGGCGCCAACACTGTCAGAATGAAAACTTGAGTTTTTTTTTTTTTGTTGCATTAAAAATCGTCTGAGCAACAATAATGAAACAAAATACCAACTAAAATGAATAAAATTGTTTTATTGCTACATCTTTTGTTTATCGTCTGCAAATTGAAGCTTATATTTATTAATAAAGAGATGTCGAATTTAAACGCAATTGCTATATAGTTCGAAGAAAGTAAACAGATGGATGAGTATCGTCCCGATTTTAAAGGAGAGACGGATGCCATCCGACAGGAATGGGACGACAAACGACAGCGTTCGGTCGGAGACGGCAGAATCGTCCTGGAATCGGGAGATGGAAAAGCGCATAGCATATTTTAATGCATTTTGCGTGCTCCAATGTCGGATGACGACAATCGCTTACGATTTATCGTTGCCGTGTCGGTAAGTGTAAAAGCGCCCTAACAGCGGCATACACAGACAAATCGTTTCAGGGGGGCTGAGCCGAGATTCTTTGAGAGGGGGGAGCACTTCATAAAATGTAGCTAAGGAAAGTAAAAGTTTCGAAATTGTCATATCAAGGCTAATTTAATTTGACAAAATGAATCATTAATTTTTCTTATCGTTATAATTACTATGAAAAAGTAAAACGCCTTAATGAAAACAGAAAATAATAAAATTAGAGTTTTAATTTTTTTCCCATTGACGGAGTTGTTCCTGTATCACATGCTTGCAATGTGCATGTATGAAATTCACACATGCTTACAATGAATGCTTGATTTTATTATTGTTCAAAATAAAGGTGCCAATCACATTTATGAAACATAATTAAGAGTGATGAATGAACATTCATCAATCCATGTTTCTGAAACATATTGCAATAAAAAATTAAATTATATAAGAAACGTGACATACCGTAACATAGAAGAGTCAAAACTTTCAAAAAATTCACTTTTCTTTCCTTTCAATTTTGTCTTATACTTAATTATTTGATCTGAAAACTTTTATGATATTGTGACTGAATAAGAAAGGAAGGGAAAAAAAAGATAAAAGCTTAAACTAAAAAAAAAATCCGTTTTGAAAATTTCGGAGGGGGCTGCAGCCCTATCAGCCCACCCCCTGAGTATGCCACTGTATGATAAATTCACTTTCAGAACACTACCAAATATTTTTATGAATGTTATCAAGTATGATTTTTTAACTGTGTAAAGAACAATGAGATTTATAATTTAATCGAATACAATCATACTTTAAAACAAAAAAACATTACATTTTAATGCAAAGCTCCAACCATTTGCATGTTCATTGTCTTACCAGGGTGGCCACAGGTAAAGCACAATAATTTTCCTTGTGAAACTAAAGTTTTCCTTGATTCCTTTTATGAATCGACTTCGCTTCTTTTTTCTACCATATTTTAACACTACCTTGTTACACCTATCCTTTTACACAATATCACAAATTATACATTAATATTCTAAAACATATAGCAATTAAGTGAAATCTGTTTCAGGAAGCAAAGTTGTCAGCAGAAAAACTGAACTTAAGTGATTAGTATATTTAATAGCATTTTTAAAATAAATCATGAGCAAGAAGAACATTTTCATTTAAGTAAGAGAAAAGAAAACTAAAACACATTTTGAAGACTTCAGTTAAGGAAAATGTTGAGGAGACATTCCCCAAGCCACTCTTTACTTCAACTAATTAAATAACATAAAATTAGGCATTTAAAACTTCAATTTTGTAAAAATTAGGGAGACCGGAGTCCTCCAATCTCTTACCCCTTAAGTCATCCAAAGATAGCTTAGAATAGTTTTTAATCTTTCAAGTTTAAAAGATTCTCAAAGGAGAACTTCCGAACCTCTTTCACCAGCTTTCAGGCCCATCATTTCAAGTTTTTAAAGGAGGGGAAGGGGGGCTATAAATCAATAAATCCAGGGTTGATACCAAGGTCGTATCCAGAAAAAAATTTCAAGAGGGGCCCAATTTCGCATATTGCCCTAACACACATGCATTTTTATGTGTGTTATGAGTCGAATTTCTAGCTGCTCCCACGATGTGTGTGTGTTTTCATTTCTTTATTCCTATTATTTTCTTAAACTGACCTTTATTGGGGGTAGGGATATTAAGAGAGATATGCAATGAGAACTTTTTAAGTGGAGTAGAATATCCGTAATTTTAGGGGGTTCGGGGGTTTCTCCCCCGGGTAAATGTTTGAAAAAAAGTTTTAAAATTCTGCATTTTGAGGCCTTATATGCGGCAATTGGGACTTCAAAAACATGTTGGAAAAGTAGGTAAGCAACAATCTCATAAATTTTCTGCATTCTTTTGCAAATTAAGATTAATCAAAGCATGAAAAATGTTTAATTTAACAAATGATTAACATTAAGAAATAGAGAGGAAGGACAAGGGAGAGTACATTCTGGCCATTTAGTTAATTCATAGTTTAATTATTTGATAAGAAATAGGATTAAAACACTTTTAAAGGAGTTTCAAAAAGGTTTTTAATGATTCTTAAAGACTCTAGAACAGTTAAAATTCTTTAAAGCATTTAATTTGCACTTTCCAGTCTCTGACGTTTAATTAGTTGATTGGACAGTCTTACGAAATTGTTAAAACTTTGAAAGACACGTCTTTTAAAGATTAAAAATAGATATTAAAAATACTTATAACGACAGTTTCTTTTTCAATCACTAGTACTGCAGAAAAACGAAAAAGAATACAGGTGGGGTAATATTTTTTCTTGTGCTTAAAATATTAATAAAGGAATCAATTACAAAGTAACTTCTAAAATACTGAATAAGGTATTTCTAATGTCCTTATTTTCGATTCCTCAGTCAGGAATAGCCAATGATCAAGCTGGAAGCAGATATCCTCTTGTTGTAGCCAAGATTGCCTTCAAACTGGTAGATAAATGGATTTACCTCATCAGTGAGCATCCGCAAACCATGGTACGGCTCAATTCGAAATTGAAGGCAAAAGCTAGGGTATTATGCAATGAGTTACCGCCCCTATAGGCGGTAACTCATTAAAAAAATATTGAAAATATTTATCCCAGGTAACTTATAGTGCTATTTTTCTGGATTGTGCACCCTCAAACCACCAACTATTGCCTTTCTAAAAAATTACGCTGCAAAAAGTTTTAAACCATCATCGCTAACACCCGTGACAGGGTATTGATGTGCCCTTTGACGAATTCAATCTTCATAGTGAAGTAATAGACTTAAGTTAATTAATAATGAAAAGAAAAAACCCTGCAATGAAAAGATAGTATAGCTGGAATGTAATTCTACATGTGAAAGCCTGAGAGAACCAGCCATTTGACGTCACTAGGTTTGTTCCTCAAGGCAGGCTGTTTGGCAAGTGGGATTTTAAAAATTCATTAAAACTCAATCATCACATTAAAAAAATTTTTGGGAATGATAAATTTTTTTGTTTTGTAAGTCTCTTAGTAAAATCACAATAGGAATATTTAATAAGTTGATACTGCCTTACTGCACTAAGTTTTACCCAATAAAACTTTCAAATCCTGACATGTTTTAACTGAATATGCTAGTGATACTGAAGGCAACATGTTTCTTTCATGAAATTTAGTCTAACTTTTAAACTAGTTTTGAAAGATTTAATACCAACTTTTATCTATTTGATGCTCAACCACAAACATATCCATTCAAGGCAATACTATTAGTCCTACTAAATCATTTTCCTTTAGAACAAATTTATAAATTCTTTATATTAGCATTTATGCATAAAAACACAGAAAATGATTCAGTATCAATTCAAGTAGCACATTTCATGAAAATTAATGCCATTAAGACCGACCATCAACTCACTACTGTAGTAACAGCAAACCTCTACATTTTTCATCTTTAACCTTTACGAACCGAGCGGTACACATGTTGTACCATAAGTCTCGTCTAGTTTAGAGGATGGGATTGAAATTTACACTCAAACCCTTTGGAGCCAGGGATTTTTTCAAGGTTTCATATGTCTGGTACGACAGTTTATACCTTCTCTTTTCAATGGAAAAGAAATCTGGTTAAACTGTCGTACTCCCTGGGTTGAAAGAATAATTTCTATATGAACAGCCCGGATCCAAAAGGTTAACCGCTTGCCTGATTATCCCGAGTTATCTCGGGCTTTAACGTGTTGCAGTTAATTATTATCCCGAGAAAACTCGGGTGAAACTAAATGATACTACACATATAAAAAAAATGCAAATTCAACTTAAAACCTTTTGATTTTGTTTTGCTTCGTTTCCTAGTGTTTAAAAAATAAATTAATAAATGTGATTTTTTTTTTTGCAATTTTTTCAAAAAAATATATATGGGAAGTCAGGGGTCTGGCCAGAGGAAATTCGGGTCCGTTAACGGACCCTTCACAAAAATACCGATCAAGCAAAACGAACCCATCACAAAATGCTGATCAAACTAAATGGACATTTCACCCATTATCCATTCAAAAAGCAAATCTGAAATCAAAATAACTCATAGCATATTTCTGTGTAAAAAGCCCATAATTTTTGGGCCTTTTCTGAAGTTAAAGAAGGGAATCGCTTATCTGCCACTTTTGCGAGGAAAAAAAAAAGCCTGCACACTTCCTGCCTGCTATGCTTGGGTAAGCGATAAATCTTAAATGGAAAATTTAACACTTTTTTTTTTTTGGCTTTTAAAGAAATTAACAACTTTTGTTTGTTTTATCATATGCAAATCAAAATGTCTTGCTGAGATGTAGCTGTTAGATTTCTCTGGAAATGCAGAGTAAGGAGTTTTCTCCCTGCTCTTAATTTGAACAAAAAGGAATAAATAATAGCAATTATCTGTGAAATGAACTTAGAACTGCAAACAGATCACTAGGGTTGGAGAAAAAATGGGATTTCTTCTGATAGAGTGACCAACTGTTTAAATTATCGCCATCTGTTGTCTTTGGTGTGACGTTTTGACCTTATTTCGGCAGGAAATTGTGGTTTTTTTAATGCATTTTTTCTCAAAATTGTTGATTTTTACAAAATTATTTGATTTTTCACAAAATTATTTGATTTTTCACAAAATTATTTGATTTTTCACAAAATTATTTAGTATTTCCCAAAAAACGGACCCTGTGAAAAATCCTGGACAGACCCCTGGAAGTGGTTAAGAAAGATTATAATTTTTCATTATGAAATTTTATCATTCAGAAATAAGAAAACATAGCATTTTAGCAGACACGAAAAATAAATGACTTAAAACAAAATCTTTAAAAAATGTGAGTGAAGGGAAAATTCTGATTGGATATTTAAAATCAAAATCAAAAATTACTTTAAGAACACTTGTCTTTAACTGACAAAATAAGGGTTGCAGACACTGTTTGGACAAAAAACTGTGATATACAAATACACAACCAGCTCGTTTATTCAATCCATGGACTGCAGTTTCGTGCTTATTATGCACTCATCAGCATGGAGTCGGAATTAAACGAGCTGGAGCCAAAAATCCTCTTATGGAGCAAAGAGAGCCAACAAAAACTGGTATCTAATGTGAAATTAGAACACCAGCGAGCAATCGCACTTGGTACGGTACAACTCGAAATTTTTGAGGCAAAGCTCGGGCATGTTCTGCCTTAAGGGCGGTTACTCACTGCTTTATAACTGTAATATGCTCTTTTATAACCATGCGGCAAAAACGAAAATGATGTGTTAATTTTTTAACAAGATAATTCATGGAATTTTCAAGACAATTAAAGAAAACAGTCTAGTTATGAAGCATAATATCATACCAGTTTGCTTGCTGGTCGAAATACGATATTTGAAAAGAAAAATCACAAAAATAGATTTTACAGGGAGACTCAAAAGGCTCTGAGAGCTTCTTTGAGTAAACAAAAGAAACGAAATGGTGAAACTGCAGACACTTTGCTGGAAAAAAACTGGTATTTTTAAAAACAAAACAAAAATCGTGCTAACAGTAGAAGTAGAAGTGAGAAATAGTTACTGAAATAAAGAAATAGCGACCAAGGCGAAACTGCTCTTTTAAAGAACTTAACAGTGCCTCTAGCAATAGTATTCATAATTAAAATACTGCAAGCACTGTAAGTTTTTGTCTAAATTTTATATTACATTCTTTACTTAAAGTTATTTTTTTTAAAGGAGTAGCCTCAAAAGTGTATCTCTCATGTTTTTATCACTGTTATCCACAAAATCTAATGTAATGTACTTGTTTAGAAAAAGTGTAGGGCAAATTTGTTTCGTGTTCTTTCTTCTCAATTTTAGATAAAGTTGTATTCTTTTTTCTTTTTGTCAAAAAAATAATAATAATAATAATAAATATTTCCCATGTTACAATATAACTGAAATTTTGTCCCTCTGAAATTAATGATAGTTTTGTCTCAGGCTTGGTAACTTATTAGTTAAGGAGAAACAAGATTGCTTCCATTTGAAATGGCTTTTAGTGCTTTCTAGTGTTATCAATTTCCGACTTTTTTTTCTTTTAAATACACTGTCACTTTAGTGAGCTTTTGTCATAAATTTCAGAAGATAGGAAAACGCGATGCCTCCAAAAAAGAAATTGAAATGTATTAGTTTCACCCAACAAGAATGGAGCTGAAAAGGACGTCTCTCCGACGAAAAATGAGGTGTCGGTTGATGACAGTAAGTAGTAGTTTATTTTTTAATCAGTCGTTTGTTTTGTAGAACTTCCTGGATTCTAAAAGCCTTGATGTTTCTTTTGTGCTGACTCTAGAATAAAAAAGCCACTAGGGAGGATTTTGGAAATGACACTTTTGAACCAAACTTAAAAAATATGTATTTTAGTTTGTGTAGAATTAACAATCAGCAACAGGGTCAAGTCAACACAATTTCCTCTCACCATTCCAGATCTTGATGAAATTTGGTACAGAGGTTGTGTTTATAGACATCAAATTTTATTTTTATTATTTTTTGAAAAATACGCAGTCAAGCAATGCTTACAGTATCAAGCAGTTCATTATTGTCTCAAGTCAAGTCTAAGGTACTGTCAGCTGTCCCATTCTTCTTAGAACTCATCATTCTGGAATAGGTCAGGGGCGGCTCCTCACTATGGGCCGGGTGGGCCGGGCCCACCCAGAAAAATTGGAAGAAAAAAAAACATATATCGCTTTGTATATCAGCTCAAAAAAAATAAGGTCCCAAACTTATTTTCAAACTCCCCCCCCCCCCCCCCCGAGCATCTCACATTCAGCGAAAAAAAGATTTCTAAATCCATCGATTTCAGCTCTTCCGGGACCTCCGTGACAAGCGCGCGCTCTTTCCTTTCTCGCGCCCCCTAAAAAAGCGCGCGAAAGGAAAGAGCGCGCGCTTGTCACGGAGGTCCCGGCTCTTCGCACAGGAGAACGAACGTTGGGCCATCTGGCCAAGGCCCACCGGCTGCCCAAGGCACACCTCCGCTTTTAGCCAATCGCAATGGCTGGATTAAGGAGAGCTCTAAGTGAAAACACCCCTTGTAATTTCTGCCGAGAGGGCACTTTCTGATGGTGCCCTTTGTCCCCAACCAAAGCGGTGGAGAGGGAAGGAGAGGGAAGTGTTTCGTTTTTGTAGATGAGCAGAGAATGTCTGGCCGCTGTGTTAGGGAGAAAACTCTTCCCTCTTTGCGGTCCTTATTTTTCTTTTCTTTTTTTGCTTGATTTTTGTAACATTTATCTTTTTTTTTTGTGTGTGTTTCTTTTTTCATTTTCAACACCTATTATTAACAGGCATAGAGATTGCCAGTTTCACTACCCCCACCCTCACCTATTTGCCTCCATTCATGCATGTTTTATTTATTAATTTGCGTTTTGGGAACTGGAAAATTGTCTCTCGAAATTTTTGTGTGAAGACTTTACCCCCCCCTCCCCCCACCAGCTCTCTTTAATGATCATCCCTGCAACTTATATTGTCACATTCAAAATGATTTTAAAGTCCGAAAACACACTTTTAGATGTTCAATAAAAATGTTGCTATTGCGCAACTTTTCTTAAATCTTATGACACGTAACATTAACCTTAGTACTTCGAATTCACTGAAAGCAGTAACCGTAAAAAAATAAAACTGAGCGTTTATAAAAATATTGAGTGGATTAAAGTCTACTTTATATAAAAAATATATATTCAGCTTAAAAATAAATGAATACTCATATTTTTAAAATAATTATTATTTTACAAATTGCTTCACAATTCATAGAAGAAACACGTGGACGATTTTAAAACTATATTTTGCAATATATTTTCCTGAAGTTTTATAATATATGAAATATTAAATATTGTTTAAAAGAAATCTAATTAAAGTAATAATTTCCATCAAAGTTTAATAAAGGTACCTAATGGTGCGGAGAAACTAGGCGTTCTACGATATTTTCTATTTCTAACATATAACACATGACCATGAATGTCAGTCAAATCATGTATCCCAAAAGAAAATACCAGTTAATCAAATGTTTCTGACAAACATAATCAAATTAGTCATTTACCACATCAATTTGCTTTTCCTTTTGGAGCGAGTTACCTATTTCTTTTTTTATTTCTGTTTAACTACTAATCATATATTTAATGTATATAAATTTAGAATACATTTAATGGAAATGCATTTATATTTATGTTTTACAGTTTCTGTTTTAAACAGGCATAAAATAAAAATGTAAATGCTACACACAGTTAAAACTTTTTCACCAGATATTCAGTATTCGGTTATAATTTTGACTTGACATTCGCTATTCAGAAAAATATGGGATTCGGTGCATCTCTACATCACGACCAAATCAAGTGTCCTTCTCCACGTCGCATTCTACGGTTAGTCACATAGCGTTCATTTCCTGCCCCCCAGGGAAAATATGTCCGCACCACATGTGCCACATGTATTTAATTAGTGGTCAGCTCCACTTGGGAGAGTTTAACAATGTACATTTGAACGTTTGGTGGCATACCAGAAGGACATTACTTTTATGATTTTCCTCGTGCTTTTAAAAAATGAATCAAGTGGATTATTTATTAAAAACACCATTTTCAACTTTGCCGCTTGAAGAGAAACTGGAAATAAAAAGACTTGGACCGCACCAGCCGCAAGAAATTTCTTTTTCTCAAACAGATGGAAAGAAGAAAAGAATTTTTTGCACTAGTTGGTTCACAAGGAAAACTTGGTTAACTGCTAGCTTGGAAAAACAAAAGTTTATTTTGTTTTTACTGTCTTTTGTTTGGTGGAGAGAGTGAGAGTGTCTGGATGAAAACTGGATACAAAGATCTTAAACATTTGAGTGAGAAGATAAAAAAGCATGAAGTATGTGCCACTCATTTGTCTAACGCTTGTAAATTTAAAATGCTCGGAACTGTAAATATTGGAGCAGAAATCAATGCAGCAGTCAAAATCAGTGGCGGCTCGTCACTATGGGCCGGGTGGACCGGTTCTAAGAAGAATGGCGAGGGAAGACACCCTTCCGAAAATCCCTCTATGGGCACAAATTGTCCGGCCCGAGCGAATTTCTCCCTCCTTGTCCACACAACCGAAGCGGTTGAGGGGAAGTGTCACAAAATCATCGTTGTCACCACTACCCTAGTTTGGAAGAAAACACTGCAGGCTTTCACCTCTTTACATTCCGTCCTTCGATATTATTATTATTATGTCATTCTCTTGAACGCATTGTACTTTGTGTATTTCCTGAAAATAATTCAATTCAGCTGTCATAACCATAATTAATTTTCAGTACAAGCGTACTTTAGCGAGTGGGACCATAACTGGTCAAACCAGTGTATTCCAATTTATTTAAAAACACATACATGCATTATAATTGAATATAATAAAAATATCAAAATTATAAAAGTGACATTTTAAGTTTTAACACCGTGAGAATTCGTTTTTCCATAAACTGAAACTTTAGAACATTTGTATCCGGACTGAAAAGGAACACCTTATGTGTTCCTTAATTTGTCAGAGGCTTCCCGAAAGTCATACATTGTTTGGGGGGAGAGGGGTTGTTTTTAGGTGTAAAGGTTCCTTTTTTCTTTTCTTTTTTTTTGTGTGTGTGTGTCTAATAGTCTAGTATCGTGATGTGTGAGGAGGTACGAAACCTCTTTTGTAGGTGTGATGAATATTTTCATTTGTCTTAAAATGGCATAATTATGAAAATTAGCTTGCTTAACATTAGTGATGTGTAGAAAACCGGTCATTTGTGCGACATATCATTGTTATAATTAAGTATCATAATTATATTGATTGGTTAAGGCTTGTGTAGCGTTTAAAATATAAAACCCATGCATTAAATCAAATTATATAAATTTTGCAGTGCTGTCGGAAATTTGTATTAATTGAATAAAATATTATTTTATGCAGCTCAGCATTAGTTTACTAACTGTTGTTTCCTTCATTTTATTTGCGTAAACATTACTGTGGAATATAATTGCGGGCCCACCTACTAAATTAAGGCACGAGCCGCCACTGGAATAGGTAGCAACCGAGCTTCAGGCAGAAAACATCTTATGAAAGCTCAGGGAGCCAAATAAACTGAAAGCTAAAGAGATGGTGTGTTAATTTTACATCAGCTACCAATTTGTTTGGCACTCCAAGCTTCTACAAGATGTTTTCTGCCTCCAGTTTGTTTGCCACCTATTCCAGACCGATGAGTTCTAAGGAGAATGAAACGGCCGTCTCTGGATGGTATAACCGAGCTAACAGTGTATTTATGTATCTCTATTTTAACCCTGGATTGGAGCTGTAACTTGCTGCTTAGTACTAGGGTTTGAAAAAGCCTTGCCCGCCTGGGGTTTGATGAAAAACCCGGGTTTTTTCAGGGTTTGATGAAAAAGCGGGTTTTTTTAAGCTTTTGATGTAAAACCCAAACTTTTCGAGGTTTTTTAAGAATTGTTTGAATAAGATTATCCATTAGATTGTCCCAAAGAAAATAATTTTTGAAAATCAATACGCATACCCACTAAAGTTGCGCCAAATGGTATTTTAAAGATGTGGTGAAAATTTTAACCAAATATTTTAAGATTAACAGACTTCTCATGAACACCCAAAATCATTTTTTTACCCTTTTTACTTCCTTTTACGTAGTAAAGGAAGTATTGTGATCGCGAAAAAAAAATCACTCAAATTTGAGTCTAAATTTTGATTTTGCTCACCCCCGAATGAAAATTCCTTAGTTTTTTTGACCTGTCAGCACGTGTATATGTACCTAGCAACATATAAGCAGCCGAAAAATTTTTTTCAACCACCCCCGAGTTAATTACGACGAGTTTTCTCGTGACGTCTGTATGTACGTGTGTGCGTATGTGGGTCGCATAACTCAAAAACTATATGCCGTAGAAGCTTCTAGCTTGGTATGTAGGCTCTGAGGATGGTCTAGTTGTGCACCTCCCCTTGTGGTTGCATTTGAATGTTCCCAAGGGGGTGTTTTACCCCTTTTTTGGGGTAAATCAGTGTTAATTTCAATGCAGACTCAAGTGATATGAATTGGCGCGACCACTTGGCGATATGTCGCCAAGCTTTTGGTCGCCGTTTGACGCCAACTTGGCGACATATCGCCAAGTTGGCGACAAATTTGGCGAAAAAAATATTTTTCGAATTTGGGTTCAACTTGGCGCTATTGGCGATATTTTGCGAAAAATTCACTGAATGATATTAAAATCAGCAATATTTAGAAAATTAACCATTGCAAAATATTTTTTGCATTGTTTCGTGGCAGATTAGGGGAGTAAATATTTGAATTGTTACCTTGCTCACTCCAAGCACTTTTTTTAACACTTAAGGCAACTACTAAGAAATTTACACGTAAAAGGAAGTAGTGTGAGGTCCATACCAGATTTTTTGGTATAAAATTGACGTGATTCAATAAATGTTTTTTATTTTTTTTAATGTTAATCATTACTTATCTTCAGCAAAATGAAGATTAAAATATGTTTCTTACATTAAAACCAGTTATTTATAATTAACTTTATTGTTTTCATAGCTCTGAACCTCTTAACTTTAACTGTCATCTCATGTCAACTGAACACTCATTTTGTTCTTGACCTATAGCAGCTCTAAAGTTAAAACTGCATATTAGCCTTTTTACAAAGACTAAAGCTTACATTCTTTCGTTTTAAGTTTAATTATGTTTAATTTTTTATTGTTTAGTTTTATTTTAATGTTTAGTTAAGTTTTTCCGCACAGTATTTTTAAAATGAGTTGTGTATTGAAATCAAAACCAAAAGTAGTTTCTACAAGATCAGCTACTAAAATATGGCTTATAGGACAACCCATTTCAGTTATTGACAAACAGAATAACAACCAATTGCCAACAAGTGGTGAAGTACTATGCCGGCTATTTCATGATTTGAAGATTAGAAAGTTAACATTGACAGAAAGTTGCTCAAATGTTATTAGTGAAATATTTTCGTTATGGCAAGCAGCAAGATACCGACAACACAAAAACCAAATGCTGTTACAAAACTAAAAATAATGTACGAGAAATATGGCAAACTGGTAAAAATAAACACAGAGCATCCAGCATCCGAGAGGCAACGGCGAATTGAAAAAGAGTTTACTGAAGAAATGAAAAAACTATTTGACATTTCTCATGCTGACTGTGAACATCTCATTAAAATACCTAAAGATTGGAAGTTCCTCTAGGACCAAAGAGGAAAAAGAATGACGGTTATGGGAGGCGAAGATTTAGATTTCAAAAAGCAACAAGAAAAACCAGAAAATAAAAAGAGAGAGCAGGAAGAAAAAGGGAAAACAGAACTACAACAAGGATTGACATTGGAATCTTCATTTGATGTTAGATCAAGATTGAACATACACGAATCAAAACCAAGCACTTCTACTGACTTAAATGATGACAATGATGAGTTTGACTTGCATTTCAGTGTCAGTAAATACTACCAGAAACAACTTTCTACATCATCATCAGGTTTATCTTCTATCAAGGATACAAGTGTGCAGGTTCCAACAGTTAACAAAAGAAAATTATTGGATGATCCTTTGTTTGTAGCAAGTTTAGACAGAACCAAAACTAGCCTTCGAGAAGCAATGCATAGTGTTACCCCAGCATTGCAGGCTGTTGGGGTAAATGTTGACGAGTTAACACTGTCAACTTCTTCCATTCACAGATCCAGGAAAGTAAAACGTTTAGAAATTGATGAACAGATTCGCCAAACATTCTCTCCTAGCGTTCCACTTGTGGTACATTTTGATAACAAATTGTTACCCGACATTAGCAAAGTAACATCCGAACGTGTTCCCAAAGTTGTGTCAGGAAAGAACGTTGAGAAAATTCTAGGTATTCCAAAATTACCATCTGCAACTGGTTTTGAAATGGGAAATGCTGTAATTCGTTTGATTCATGAGTGGAGTGGTGTTGCTGAATGGGTAGCGGCATTATGTTTTGATACAACTAGTACAAACACTGGTGTACATGCTGGAGCAATAACAGTAATTCAGAGGGAATTTCAAAAGCATCTCCTGTTTTTGGGATGCAGGCATCACATACTAGAAATCCTGGCTACTAGTGTATTTGAATTATTCTTTCCATCATCAGGACCTCAAATTGCTATTTTTGCTCGATTTAAAGACTTTTGGCCTTTTATAAACCATGAGAACTTTGTATCAATCAATAAACATACTCCTGGTTATGTAATAAAAGAAAATGAGTTTGAGTGGTTGGAAAATAATAAAAATGATGTTGTGCAGTTCCTTAGGCGACTACAAAATGAAATCCTACCTCGCCGTGATTATTTAGAGTTCCTGAAACTGTCACTGATTGCTCTTGGTGATACCGATCAAAACCCTGGTATTAAACTCAGTCCTCCTGGTGCTTAGCACAGGGCACGTTGGATGGCTAAAGGTATTTATTGCTTGAAGATTTTGTGCTTTCGCGAGGAATTCAAGCTTTCATCTTACAAAATTCAATCATTAAAAAGAATATGTCTGTTCACAACAACAATATATGTAAAAATGTGGTTCAGTGCCACTAGTAGCTGTAATGCACCATATAATGACTTACATCTTCTGCAAATGCTAGAACTATATGCAGAAATTCATAGTGAAGTCGCTCTTATAGCACTTAAAAAACTTAAAGGACAACTTTGGTATTTAAGCGAGGATTTAGTTGGATTAGCTTTTTACTCAAATCTTGTTCCTCCAGAAGAAAAGGCTGCCATGATTGAAGCTTTACAGCGACCAAAATCTAAAAAGGTTCCCAGGAGACTAGAAGCTAAACTTGTTAAAGCTTTTAGGGATAAGAAATTGTCAGATTTCGTAACAGACAATGAATCTGTTTACGGTAATGAAACTTGATTATACGTTTTTAGAAGCTGATCCCCAAACCTGGGCTGAAAAAGATGAATATACCAAAGCTAAGGAAGTAGTGTCAGAATTAAAGGTTGTCAATGATTGTGCTGAAAGGGCAGTTAAATTGGCAAGTGATTTCAGTTTGAACCTCACACATGATGAAGAACAGCAGCAACTAATTTTCCAAATAGTTGAATACCACAAAAAATTGGTGGAATTGCCGTACAAAAATAACTTTAAGTAATTTCAGCTAGTAGAACCTTTAAAACCGACATTATTGTTCATTTGTAAGTGATAAGTTTGAAAATTTTGTGTTGTGTAAAATTTTTAAACAGAAATACTCAATAAAATGGGTTTTCAAAAATTTTAAGGGTGTTGAGCTGTCACTTAATACTCTTCAAATGGTTCAAAATTTTGCAAGACAGTTATTTATGTCAAATGTCACAATGTAGCATGGTATGCGAGTTGAAATTCCAAAATTTTTTTCCCCCATACAATTTTGGGACAGACATTGTGCTCCGAACTACTACTTACTACTTTTACCTTTCATGGAATCAGATGAGCCCTGAAGAGACTCCACTGTGACCTCCTTAAAAATTTCTTATTTTACAAATTTGAAAAAGCATTGTAATAATGAATTTTTTAAATTGATATTGAATTGAATTTATAGATTGAAATAATTTTTGCTTACTTTGATCCTCTATGTATTTAAAAATGTTAAAAATAAATAAATAGGTGGGAAATTCGTGTGCAATTTTATTTCAAATACTTAATAAGTTATCCTAAATGGAAGAGGACAATTTCTGGATCAGTTATTGACAAAGACTAAAATGTTATAATTAAATTGATGAATACCAATTTCTAGACTTGACCTTGATTAAAATATTTGTAATATTTAGTTCGTTTCTGAAATAAATTTTCAATAGTTCAGTATATTTTTTTAAAAACCACTTAGCAACATATTGGGTTTTTTCAAGTGGCCCCCACCCGAAAAAACCCAGGTTATTTCGGTCTGGGCCTGCTTTGGCGAACCCTGCTTTCAATTCCCCCCCCCCCCCCAATTCAACCCCTTTTGTCTTCCATTTACTGTACCATTACTGCGGCCTCTCGTTAGTGATTTCCAATTATGCTGTCGGCCTGCTTAAATGAATACTGTCGGTTTCAAGACATATTTTTTGATTGAGCTTTATATAGAATAAATTCAAAAATGAAGTACTAATGCATTAACGGGGATTCCCAATGAATTGAACACATGCAAGAAATTACTTCTTTTGCTAATTTTTTTTAAATTTTGTAATGAACTTTTTGTATGCATATATTTTTCAAAAAATTTAAGAAGTTTTTTAATTGTAAGTTTTCTTAATTTCCAGCTATTAACTTATGTTTTAGAAACATGGCAATATCGTGCATGTGCTTGGATAATTGTACGTGGTGTTTAAAGTTTCAAACTTTTTGCACCCTAAAACTCTTTCAAGTACGGTAAACATAGCTCATTTTAGCCTATGCTAATTTAAATCAAATTATTTCATGCTTTATTTTTATTATCTATATGTTACAGTGATCTAAACTTCAGTTAACACTAATTTTAGACTTAGTATTAGAATAAATGTAGAAATAAGCTAAAGAAACTGATGCATTGAAGTGCAGATTTTAATGAACTAAATAAGTGTTTTGTTTGTAATTATATCTCGTAATATTTTTTGTCTACAAAATTTCGAGCTACGTTGAAGTTAAGAAAATATGTTTTTTTTTTTTTTGAAAACTGCATTTATGTTTGAGGTTTAAATTGTTTTGCATCTTATATGTAAATGTTCAATCATTTTGAAAGTTAAAAGCTGTTTTAACTGAAGCCCATTTAAATTCGCTTTTATTATTTTTTATTACAAAAATATTATACATTTGAAATCAGACTTCCTTTTTAAATTATTTTTTTTTTATTTGCAAATTTATTTTTATTTTTTTTCCTTTTACTTTTCCAAACAAAAACTTCATTCTGATAACAATACAATATAATTTACAAACTTTTGAATTCCAAAAGTTCAAAAACATTTGTATGGATTGATTTATATTTACACCCTACGGAGAAAATTTTCAAATGTTTCCAAAGTTTCTTAAATTAAGAAAAATTGCGGAACATGTGTGAATATGTCTATATAATATAATATATATTGCATACAATTTGAAAAATATTGTTTCATTTCTAACAAATTGTAAGCAATATATATTAACTAGATTAATTATTAATGTAATAATTAATTTCATGTTAAACTTTTGAAAATGTTATTTGGACCTGCTCCAAAACTACAACTTGCTGCGCCAAAAATTGATTTTTGATTTTGAACCCAAATGCACAATCAATGCACAAAAAATTAGAAAAGATTACAACAGGGTTCTCATGGTCCTTGTAAACTCCTTGAATTTTTGCTCTCGTTTTTGACTGTGTTGACAGAAAGTTACTAACACAACTAATTCCATAAAAAGATTTAAAGTTAAGTCTTGAATAGTTGTTGATTTTAAAATGTATAGCATTAAAATATTAGTTTTGTTTGGATATTGAATACTGATATATATCCTGTGTTTCAGATAGGAATAAAAGCGTTGAATGGAGACAAAATTTGACTGGCGTTCGCGCTATCAACGAGTATGCTCTGGAGAATAAATTCCTCACTGATATAACTTTTGAAGTTGGACCCGAGAAAGTTGCATTTGAAGCTCATAAGTTGATGTTGGCCTTTGCAAGTCCAGTTTTCGAAGCCATGTTTTTTGGTCCGTTAGCTGAGATGGGTGAGAAAGTAGTCATTCCCGATATTTCTCCTGAAGGATTTCATTGTCTTCTCAAGTAAGTTTTTTTTTTTGTTTTGAAATGCCTTTTTTCTTTTGCAGTGCTGTGACACCCGATTAAAGAGATAGTTGTTATCAAACATTTATTGACTTGAGTAAATATTATATACAGAAAATACTATGTACAGATATAAAGCGAAAAAGGGTTGGCACGCATCCTGTTGATACGGTGGTTAGGCTCGAAGTGAAGCTTGAGGGGTCGAGACCCCGAAGAGGGATGCAGCTCGTTACTTCCCATTGGCCAATGTCCACATGCACAGCTCATGGTGTACACGTGAATGTGTGGGTGAGATTTTTTCCATTGGTTGCCGTTCACATGCACAGCGCGTGGTGTGCATGTGTTGTGAACGTGATGCATGGCTACGATGTTTCCGGAAATAACTGATGGCCGCTGCAGCAGTAATATTTATTGTACAATAGATCTGTTTGAATGAAAAAAATGATAAGCTTTGTGCTAAAATATAATTGAAGTTAAAAGCAAACGTAAATAAAGCACAATTTATGAAGTACGCACTACTACTTTCTACATTATTATGTAGATACTTTCTACATAATTCATGCTTTATTTACTTTGGCTTTTAACTTCAACTAGATCGGTTTCGTTTGAAATTTTCAGGTTGTTACATCCTTGGTTAATGTGTTTTATTATTGTGGGGGATAGGGCATGTAAAAACTGCGTTTAACAAGGTTTTCAGGTGCTGATTCCGCAATAACACTCCTATTATACAGGATGAAACTGCTAAAGCAATATAGATTTTGAAAATGTACAGAAGAACAATATACTTTTACACATAATCAGGAATGAAAATCTTCCGCGGATCCGCGATTTTCCGCTTCTTATATTTTTTCTTTCCTTCCGCTATCTGAAATTTAATGTTGCATCAAGTCTGGAAAAAAAAATATTCATCATTAAAATAAAGCTTTAAATAAGTTGATTTAAAGTAGTAGAGGTTGAAATTACTTCTAGATGCTGCAGGATTGAAACCCCAAGAATCATATGCATTTATCGGCAAACTATGCCTTCTATTTTTGGCATGTTACCAAAAACATAAGTTTCCCTTGTAGGGAGTAGAAATTAAGAAAATTCAGTTAAAATACTAGAGATCTTAGTCAAAAAATCGTTAAAATTTTCATCTTTTCAATTTATCAAAATAACTGAAGCTCATATAATATTAGTTAAAGAATTAATTTCTTGAAGAAAACATTTCTAATTCATTTAAAATTGCACCCCCATTTTTTTCTTGGTTTCTACAATATTGTGGATGACTTGAAAAGAAATAAGGAATGTGCATTTAAGAGGTTTTAAAAATAGTTAAAAATGCCATCAATCTGCTGATTTTGCTCAAGATTTCACTTCGCAAATAAAGAGGAAATCTCCCATGAATTCAATTCATTATAATATTTTTAAAAAACCTATCCGAATAATAAGCCGAGCAATTTTTCCTCTTTTTTGATTTTGAGCTGTTTTCATCCCTGCATAATCCAACTGAGACAAAACATATAATATGTTTGTTGTAAATAATTCAATCGAATATAAATTAGCTTAAACTATTTTATGTGTTGTTTTTATTAACAAAGTTATGATTCAATATATATATATATATATATATATATATATATATATATATATATATGTTTTTTTTTTTTCCAGATTTCTATTAATCATAGTTTTTTTTCTCTTCAAATTTTTGTAATTCTGATGGCATAACCAGACTCAGATAATATAGACGAACATGTAAACGCCGTTTGCAGAAAGTTTTCAAATGTTGCAGACAATTTTGATATGTTTGAGATAAATTTCTGTATTAGAACATTTGTTTGGTAAAGGATATATTTTGGTTAGGGATGCACCGAGTAGCATTTTGCCGAGTACCGAGTACTCGGCCTTTCACTACTCGGCCGAGTACCGAGTTGCCGAGTACCAATTGTTTTTTAAAAAATCATTGACATAGAGCGGTACAGGGTTAGAAATCATTACAAAATTTTACTGGTCTTCTCGACCAGTGAGCAGGAATATATGCTGGTTAACAGACAACATCACTGGTCCACCTTAAATCATTAATCACATTTTTTTTCTTTAAAAAAAATGGTGGTCCTTGGATTGTTTTTATGGTGATTCGCGGCGAGTTTTACTGGTCTGGAACCAATGGACCAGTAGTAAATTCGAACCCTGACATATGAACTGATGATTGGAATGGACCTCTATATGATAGTTCTTAGAACAAAAATCCCACTGAATTTAACTTATGCATTGTTTAAAATATTTTATTTATTTTGTCAAAAATTTTAGAAAAAAGTTATTTTTAAAATGAATAAATATTAAGTATCAATTAAGTTGGAATTATATTAATCTATTATTGATTAGTTCTAATTCTCTAAACTTGTTCGTCAACTTTCTGGCAGTGCTTTGATGAAGTCTCAAATGCACAAGAAAATGTCAATAGTGAAAATACCAACACTGAATTCGAATACGAAGAGATGTTAAAGAAAGAGATGGAGTCTTTTTTTTCTGGAGAATTACTAAATAGAACAAATAGTCCTTTTGCTTGGTGGAAAAAAAATAAAAGTTTCCTATCTTATGCAAACTAGCAAAAAAGTTTCCTAGTGCACCTTCAACTAGTGTGTACAGCGAGAGGGTTTTTTCCGAGGCAGGTTATATTTGCAGCAGTCTGAGGAATAAGCTTTCACCAGAAAATGCTGAAAGATTAGTCTTTTGCACCATAATTTAAGATACAACAATTTCAATTATTAAAATATTTTACTGGCATTTTCCCTTTTTTTCATTAAATATTAGACAATCTTTTTCTAACCCTAATAAAAATGACTTAATTTTACTTCTCTGTGTTATCACTATGCCACAAGTTTGAATCTGCAAAACCATGATTTTAAAAATTCGTAATCTAAATTTTTAATGATTAGAAATATATTGGAATATGACTGAAAGTTTCTTTTTAATGAGTTTATTAATATTCATCTTAAGGATCACTTGGACTGTTCTTGACCAAAGGTAAGTTCCCCTACACCAATATGCGATATGAAAAAGTTAATTACATTTGCACATTCTTAGTTAATTTTCATACTTATTTGGTATTATAACTTTTTAAAAACTTATACGTAGAATTCAGTCATATTTTATAAATATATTAATTGCAAATGATTGCATTATATATATATTTGCATATTTTTAATTATTGAAAAACGTGTCTTGAACTATTCAATTTTCTACAACTACTCGGTATCGGCCGAGTACCTGATCCAAATTTGGCCGAATACCGAGTACTCGGCAAATTGGCCGAGTAGGCCGAGTACCGAATATTTACCGAGTACTCGGTGCATCCCTAATTTTGGTCCCCAATTTTGAGGAATCCACAGTTAATAATCCTGAAAAAAAGAGTAAATATAATTGAAAAAACTTGCTGATTTTATAGTGGTATGGTACTCTTTATATATTTTTTATTTTTGCTGTTAGCAGCGATATAAGAGTGAAGAAGTACAGCATTTTTTTTTAATTTTTTTTTGCAGAAAATTTTAAGAAATTCATTCTGTTTGCAGACAGTTTTTAAATTTATCTAGGTCTGGGCATAACCAAATTGATATTACAGTGGCCGCTGCCAATACTGCCATGCTTAGCTCAAAAGTAGTATCTGCAGTCAAGCTCCAACTGAGATAAAACCCTTTAAAGTTTTGCGCCACCATGTATTTGATTCAGATGAAACTTTTTCAGATTTTTTTTAAAAATATTTCTCGTTCTCAAATAACCATATAATTTTGTATTTAGGTAAAATACGTCACAAGAAGCCACCTAGTGGCGATGACTCAATTTTGTTAAAAAGTGCAGATACCACTTTTGTGCTTAGCACTGTAGTATATGAATCGCATTTGTTCTAAACGGTTTTGATAAAGTATCTAATTTAATAGAGCTGGGTCTTTTTCTGTTTTTGACAATTTGATTCTTAAAGCCACCAATTCAATTATTCGGCATCCACTGTACTTGCCTTTAAAAACTTTAAAAATAAGACTTTTCTACCAATCCCTATATATCATCTAAGAAAGAGAGATACATATAAATGTAAGAATTAAGTCTGCAATTCTATTTTTTATCTTGTGTTTTCTTCAGGGTACAGTTACATTTAACTTAGTTTGTAAGAAAAGCAGTCGAAACCTTTGTACAATTAATAAAGTTAAAAATGTAAGACAACCTGTCTAAAAGTACAAATAAAAGGTTTAAAAAGAGTTAGAAAACTCTAGCAAATAGCTGTTTGGGGGCTATTATAAATGAAGCCCCATCATCAGTGCAAAAAGATGATAGTTTACTGACACCAGTCAAGTGAACCAGGAATGCGAGAAACGTGAGGGTAAATAAACAGAACAGGAAGAGTAGGTACGCAGAAACTATTACGTCATGGGTTAAAACACGACAACTGCGCAACAAAGATTACGTCACAGACGGAAAAGTTTTTTAAATAAGAGGTTTCCAAATGTTAGGGAAAGGAGGGGTGCTAGACAGATCATTGACCACTAAATCAGAATTTTTCCAGATATAATAGGATTCCCAAAAATCTAAATCAAAAATCGAAGAACAACTATGGATAATTTTTGCAGTGGAAAAATAAAAAATATGGCCACATCACCAACAATGTTGGGTAATGGAAGAGCGTTTCAAATCCTGTTTTTTAACACAATTTTCATGTCCTTTAACACGGAATTTTAGAGCGTGTCGCGTCTGTCCTAGTTATAATATTTCATGCCAATGTAAATTAACTTATACTAGCTGACCCGGCCACGCATTGCTGTGGCTAAGGTATGGGTTAAACTATAATGTTTCAATAGAAACAAAAAACTTCACTACCGTTATAGAGATCAACTTTATATAAATATAAATTTGAGGTCAAAATATGAAAACAATCGAACAAAAATTTCCTAAGTTTGCTAGAAACAAAAAATGTAGCATTTTAGTACTTAGAAATATTATATTCAAGCTTGTAACAATTGAGTTAATTAAAAATTTGCTAATTGCTATTGTAACATTTTATTTTTTAATGTAACATTTTATTTTTTAATAATGTAGGTAGGGTGGATAATTAACCAATATTATTTGTTATTTTTTGAATTATAAGCATTTTTAATTTCAGTTTAACTCAACACTAATTGGTGCACAATATTCTTTATTAATCTGTCTCTTGTAAACAAAAATAGATTGGACGGTTTTCCCACACGGGAGCAAGCAACCTATAGTTGCCCATGGGAAAAGGCGAAAGCTAAACGAATGGGAAACTGTAGCCTTATGAAGGGTATTGAAGATTCTGACGGTGTCATTGGGATACGTGGCAACAGAACTACTTCATCTTTAAACTTGCTAGTCAAAATGATTGCCTCAATAATGTTCCCGGTGATTTTTTTGATAACTAAACGTGCGTACGATTGCATAATCTCGGTGGATTTAAATTACGTAGAAGAAGTATATTTGAACCAATTTTTAACCGCAGATTATGTGGCGGCATTCCGGGTATGTTTAAAGAATTTTAGCCAAGAATACAGAAAAGCTAATAGCTAAATAGATAATTTGCAATAAAAAATATATTGCGGTCCTGAATTGAGATAAAAACTATCCTATCATTTAAGTTGGACCAAACTGAAACTGCGTGCAAAATTTGGTTAAAATCGGTTCAGTAGCTGAGGAGTCCATTGGCCACAAACACAGGGACACGTAATTTTTATATATTAAGATAAGAAAGATTATTACTTGTTTACTGCTCTCCAGAAGCTGCCAGAATGTGTGCTTTATGTCGCTCAGCCATGGAGGTGTCAAAAAAGGCTTAGCCAAGAACACAGAAAAGCTGGTAACTAAATACATAATTTGCAATAAAAAATATATTGCGGTCCTAATTTGAGATAAAAACTATCCTATCATTTAAGTTGGACCAAACTGAAACTGTGTGTAAAATTTGGTTAAAATCGTTTCAGTAGCTGAGGAGTTCATTGGCCACAAACACAGGGACACGTAATTTTTATATATTAAGATAGGGCAGACACGACGCGCTCTAAAATTCCGTGTTAAAGAACATGAAAATTGTGTTAAAAAACAGGATTTCAAATGCTCTTCCATTGCCCAACATTGTTGGTCATGTAGCCATATTTTTGATTTTTCCTCTGCAAACATTATTCATAGTTCTTCGATTTTTGATTTAGATTTTTGGGAATCCTATTATATCTGGAAAAATTCTGATTTAGTAGTCACTGATCTGTCTAGCACCCCTCCTTTCCCTAATATTTGGAAACCTCTTATTTAAAAAACTTTTTCGTCTGTGACGTAATCTTTGTTGCGCAGTTGTCGTGTTTTAACCCATGACGTAATAGTTTCTGCGTACCTACTCTTCCTGTTCTGTTTATTTACCCTCACGTTTCTCGCATTCCTGGTTCACTTGACTGGTGTCAGTGAACCATCATCTTTTTGCACTGATGATGGGGCTTCATTTATAATAGCCCCCAAATAGCTATTTGCTAGAGTTTTCTAATTCTTTTAAAACCTTTTATTTGTACTTTTAGACACGTTGTCTTACATTTTTAACTTCATTTAACTAAGTGTTGTATGGTGCTGTTACGAATTTTGTAAAGAGACACTTCTTTTATATTTTTACCCCTAGTAATTTTGCTATATTTAGCATTTATTCCTTTAATTTTCATTTAAAATTGAACTTGTGTATTGTTTCCTCTGCTCGCCATCAATTTAATGGGGAAGTTTATGTGTTTGACAAGAAATTGATGTGATAACACTAAGTTAACATCAGTTTTTATTTTTAAAAAAAATGCTTAATTTAGTTTGAAATCGCCGAATATCACCTAGCTTAGTGACATTTGTCAAATTTGGGAGCCTCATAAATGATAGTAGGTTTCACTATTTTCCTATCCAATCAAAAACAACTGTAAATATACACTGACATTATTTCTTTTATTAAATAATAAGTAAGAAATATATTTTTTGTGCATTTGTACCTTTGAAACATAATCAAGATGCATTTGTTTCACCGAATTCTCATTTCAAAAACAATGTCATAAACTTCTGCTTAAATATGCAAATTTTTGACCCTATCTGCCCTCTTTATCCCACCATAGGATAAAGTGGGGGTATCAAAACACACTCTTTTAAATGTATTAATGTAAGAAAACCATCTAGAACAAAAATTGATGCTCCTGCTTAATGTTTAATAAACTTGAATCCAATGTACATAAAATGTTTCAAACTTATATGAAAAAAAAATGATTTCAAAAAAGGTCGATCTCTGATATGT